>PVJI01006668.1:0-84417 GCA_004026765.1 Micronycteris hirsuta | reverse complement strand
TCAACAGGGGAGTGGTTGGGGGAGAGGGTGGGAATGGGGCACAGAACAAGTAGCATAAATGGGAGGTAGACAACAGACAAGGGGAGGTTAGAACAGTATAGGAAGTACAGGAGCAGAAGGACTTATGTGTAGGACCTATGGACAAAACTAAAGGGAGGGGAAAGGGGGTAAGGGGGAGGGGGGAGTGAAGGGGGGAAATAGGGCAACTGTAACAGCATAATCAATAAAATATAGTTAAAAAAAATGTCCTAGTGCTTCACTCTACTCAACTCGCTACAAGAGTCAGGGTGATCTTATGTTACAATAAAAATTCAATCGTGCGTCACTCATATTTAAACCCTGCCCTTGGATTCTCATTGACCTTACTTTAAAGAGCCAAGACCTAAACAACTCCTAAGAAGACCACTGTAATCTGGTCCCTTTCTCTATCTCATGCCACTTTCTCATGACTCTTCACCAGCCCTGAGCCCCTCTCTTCCGGACTTTCTGTTACAAGAGAATAAGACCATTGCTTACTTAAATACTCTCTATAAGTTTAAACTTTCATCCAAACACACTCCCAACTCATCCAGGCGATCACTTTGAAAAGATTATTGAGCAGGTAAAAGGCAACAAACATTTTACAACTTTTTGGTATTTAAACCCAGCTCTACATCTTTCCAGTTGTGAGACCTCCAGGCCTTAGTGTCAGTTCATTCATCTGTTAAATGAGAATGATGATATCATCTCACATGGTATACATGAGGGTTAAATGTCAACAACTGTAAAGACTTTAGCTTATAGTCTGATACAGAAGATGCTCAATACAACAAGAAATTCTGCCACCTTTTGGGAAAAAATATGCAGAATTTGTAGCCAAATAGAGCTTCTACTAATTATATACTCAGACTTTTGGAGGCTCAGTTTCCTAAATGTGAAATGAGGAGAATAATGGCTACCTTGGGAGACCTGTGAGGGTTACGGACAACCTGTTCAAAGCAATAGACACTTAATGAATGGCAGTTACCGTTCAATAGAAATAGCAATTCACAGAAATATACTCACCTTAGACCGACTATAGCAACTATAGAGCAAGATATTTGAATCTAACTAGAACCTTTTCCATAAAAATTCTTTTAATTTCAAGATCTCTATGGACCTTATCTCCAAAAGAAGCACATATATAAAAATGCACACATTCAGTTTTAGGGGATTATGGATTCTCTTAACTTCCATTGGTCCCAAGGTTGTAATACACTCCCTGGTCAAGAGTTCAAGGAATTCCAAAGGGCCATCCTGATATGGCAATTCCATTTATAAAGTTGTTTTGTGAAATAAACTCTAAGACATATGTTTTATATGACTTCAGTTAACTATCTTATTGCTTTATCTGCATATCTATTCCATTGCATAGTGATCACATTATTTAAAAAGAAACCTTTTCAGCAAATTTGCATTTAGGAGGCTTATACTTGAAAGTGTTAAGTTTCATTTAAACTTTATCAAGGGAAAGGGCAAAAGAACAGAAGACAGACAACAATGAAGACTAAAATCAATAAGCTACAATGTAACTATCTACAATGTAACTATCTACAATGTAATCCAATGTTCTACTTAGGAAAAGGACAAATAAAATTCTGAATGATAACTCCTCAGAAGGAATTACATTTCTGCCAAAATACTGCTGAGTTTACACATGGGACAGCCAGCATTGTAGTTTATAAGGAACCTAGTGTTACTTTGTGGTTAGAACAGAAATTGGGGCTGGAGAAAGATGTTTCAGATTTGTTCAGTCACAGGATTTCATCATGACCTTGACTGAGTTAATAACCTTTGCTTCTTACCTCCCCCTACCCCCAAAATGAATTGTTTTTAATCTCCTCTGTTTTGACCTTAGTAGATAATAATACTTAATAGACAATAAGTGTGTGACTAGTTTGATACATGCGAAACATCTCTTAAGTTTCAGATACCCATTGTATTGCATTAACTCACTAAAGTAGTGAAGTCCTGGACAGGAGACAAGATTCCAGTGAGTTATCAGCCTTGTACCACAATGACAGTCTCCCTGGGCTCTCTTTCCATCTTCTCTTTGTCTTCTTGTGGATGGTGTCTTATGATAACTTACACTGTCACCAGAACTAAGAGGTCATCTTGTTTGTTCTAGTCCGTTGTGTCTCAGCCTTTCCTCCCCATTTTGATGTGGGAATTTTCTCATCCACCTGATGTGTTGGAGTCACTCAGCTAGTTTTTATTAATAGCAGTAGAAGAATTTACCCTAATAATGGACATAAGTATCTCTGAGAAAAAGTAAACCTATCCTCTTGGCATTCAAGCTTCTAAGGAAAGCAGAATAAAATAATTATTTCAATCATGAGTTAAAAGTGAGGTGAGAAACATAGAAGGACCTCTGGTCCTAGTTCCCAGTTTCCCAAATGTAAAAGGAACAGAGGAGATATTAAATTGCACTGTGACACCACAGAACGCAATCAACCTGGCCCAAAATATAGAAAACACTATAGAACTAATGATCTATTTTACATAAGAAAAAAGATAGAAATTATAGCTCAAAAGAGATTTAGTAAACACATTAAATCAAATACAATGTCTGGACCTTACTTTGATGCTAATTCAAAAGGTTTTTTAAAAAGCTATGAGCAATTGGATTTGATTATATTAAGTAATTATTATCTATCTTTGATATGTAATAATGATATTGTATTATACTTATAAAGAGCTGTTATTGTTTTTAGTTTTTTTCTTGAACTGTTATCTTTTGTGTATATTGGAGTATTTATAGATAAAATGATATAATTGGATTTGCTTCAAAATAATCAGGTATGGGTGTGTATAAATGGATAGAGATATAAATAAAATAAAATTAGTCATTTACCTGTACTGGTAATTGCTGATGCTCAGTGGAAGATAAGCCAGCTTTGTGACACCTCTCTCTACTTTTGCACACATTCGTAGATTTCCACAGTAAAACATTTAAATAAAACTGCATGACCATGTGCGTGAATGCACATGTATGTATATATATCAATATCTGTTCAAAATATAGGGACAAATCTTCATGACACAAAAAATGTTAGATTTTATATATTTTCTTCATGCTTTAACTGATCAAATAGACAAATAACTATTGATAGCAAAATAATAGAATTATGAATGCTACTACTAATAAGCTTGACTTATCTAATATTGAACTTTGACCACATAAAGATTGTGTTTCTTTAAGCAAAAGCATAAGAGTTACAATAATTAACTATATAATAGGTCATATTAATAACCTTAATTTCAAAAGCAAAATGTGTGCAAAGCATATCCTAATAGGACTTGAAACATATTATAAATGGTTGAATAAAAATAGTTAAAATTTAAAACCACTTCCAAATTATTTTTGAATTAATCTAGTATAGGTCATTTAGATGTCACAAGTAGACAATTCATAAAAAATAGTGGATATTGTCAAAGCAATATTCTAAGTAAAATTTATACCCTTAATTTCATAGAGTATTAAAAGAGAAAAGACTAATTAAGTGAATTTAGTCATTTATCTTTCATCTTTTTGGGAATAATAGACTATATCCTTAATTTTAAAAATTCCATTAGGCAAACTCACATGTGAATAAAGGTTAAGTCATATTTTTAAAATTAAATCTAGCAGAGCAATATAATGAAAATGATAAATCAAGAAATTAATGTTCATTTAAATTTGAGAAATTTATTAATGTAATTTACTACAGCTAAGTAAGTGGAACTTGTGAGACCACAGAGACTACAGAGGTAAAACTGTCATTTTATAAAATTGTATATTTCAAAAACAATTCAGTAATTTAATAATCTCATGATACTCCCTTAACAGAATTTTTAAAATGATTCTTTCAAACAAACAGACAAACTCAGGTTTTCATATGAAGCATTTTAGATATTTATTAAGATTATGAATCCATAGCAAAGATGCCATCAGTCATATCAAATGAATATTTACCAAATTAAGTGCACTTTAAAAAAACAAAATAGTATTTCAATTCTAGATGGATTATAGATCTAAGTGTAAAAGATTGTACAATAAAGTTTAAGAAACAAAGCGAAGGTTATCTTCATGACTTTTAGTACATGTGTTTGTCAGGATTCTCCAGAGAAATAAAAAAAGAAATCTATATTCGGCATCTGTGAAGAAAATCTTTCCTACGTATGTATATAAATAAATAAGTAAGTAAGTAAATAAATAAATAAATGTTTTTAAAGAACTTTGATATGCCTATACAAAAGAATGTAAAACATCGGCATCAAAAGCAACATAACACCATAAGACAACAAAATGATAACTTGAGAAAAAATATTTGCAACATACATGACAAATAGTTCACCCTCCACTACATACATGGAACTCCAACATTAAAAGAGAAAACAGGCATAGCTCATGAACATAATTCAAAGAAAGAGAAGTAGCAATGAACAGTAAACTTAAAACCATGTTCAACTTTCCTACTAATCAAAAAGTGCTAAGTTTTAAATTATAAGTAAATAGTTTTTTTAAAAATAACATCTTATGAGGAGGGTAGAATAGGCATTTTTGCATATTTTCTGTAGGTGGAAAGTAATTTGTTAATAAGTATCAAATACACACTAACTATAAAAATTCCAGTGATATTTACTTAAATTTTACTTATGTGATTTTGAGATAATATAACTATTTAATTATAAAGGATAGAAGTTGAATATATAGAGTGTGAATATGCACCTATGAAAAATAATTTTGAAATAATATTTAACAGTATGGAGACCTATTCTCACTGTACTATAAGTGAAAAAAGTGGTTATAAATCTACATGTACAGGCTCTTCTTAATTTTTATTTTAAGAGCATGCTTATTAAAACTGGGGACAGTGAAACTCGGAAGTGCTTAGGACAGAAGAAACAATAGGAGAGCGCAGGTGGGGCTGCTTTGGCTCACAGGAAGTCAGAGAAAAAGGGACCTTGGAGACAGACGGGTTCAAGGGTTTAGCCCAGGATGAGCTGTAGCTGCCCATCCATTGCTCCCGTGGAAGGTGTGGTGGGATGAAGGGAACCAGAGTGTGACTTTGAGGCACACAGGCCCTAGCAATCTTTGGAAGCACTTGTGGCTCACAGGCCTAAAGGGAAAAGTGAAGGAAAGGTGTCAGAGGTCTGTTTAGAGCTGAGGTCACAGAATAGGGGCTGGTCGACAGACACTAATTTTGGAGAGACTAGTCCGTCACTCCCAGATCCACAGAAAGCCAAAAGGAAATGGAGGAGGGAAGCAAATATACTAAGTTCTTTCCCCTCTCCTGTCTTCCAAGCCTCAGCCAGTGCTTTTCTTGGCTGAATCCAACAGGAAGACTGAGGGGAAGGGACCCCAGGTGATAGAGTTCGACAGAGAGCAGGGCAGAAGAGACTCGAGAATCAATGGGGGAGCATCGTCGAAGAATAAACAGACCTTCACTCTGTCCACTTCCACCACCTTCTCCAGGAGCTACGCGAAGATAAATTGCCAAGGGCCCTAGCATGGTAGGTCTCAGTGTTTAGGCTCATTGCCTGAATGCCTTCCTTCCTCTGAGATAGTCTCAAGAAGTATTCCTCAAACTTTTTTTCCACCCAACTTCAGCCACTCACTGCACAGTCATACCCTGGACCCTCCCTCTCATCTCCAGCAACTACGCCACCTCTGAAATAGTGATTGCAAGCAGCCACACTCTGGCTTGCTTTCCTACTCTATCATCTCCACCCAAGGATGATGAAGATCTCCAACACACACCTGCTCACTCGAACAGAGATTTATTAGCAACCACCACCATTTTTCTCTCTTCACTTTCCTGTTTTGTTTTGTTTTTAAGATTAGATTCTATGTTCCCAAGATTTTAATCCTTTTCTTGAAAACACCTTCAGCTATCTGACTTTGTGTTTCCTTTGGGACTCATTGTCAAGGGTTGTAAAGTGTCTAATTAGTTTTACCCTACTTGCAATCTAACAAGTTAGCCTGCCACAATTTTATGGATGCCAGCAGAAGGCATAAGCCTCCTAGATCAGAGATTAGGAAGAGTTTTATTACTCACAGTAGTGTAATAGTGGAGCCAGAGTATCAAACGTTTTCATCTGGTCCCCACAGAGTGACACAAAAAGGGTCAGTTGACACTGGCACATTCAGTGGGCTGCATTATAGGAGAGGAGTCCTATTCTCAGGGGACCTCCATCTCCAACACGATTAAGGTAATGTTATCTTACTTAGGCTGTAGAGGATGCATGCCAGCCTTTAACTCTGGAGGGAGGCATTATTTCTATTTTCCAAATCTTCGCTGCACAATCATCCCTGAAAAGATAGACCAGAACAAATTATAACCAGTGCCTCTACTCACAATCTGTGCAGAAACTCAACAAGCCTATGGAGAATTCCACTCCAACTCGGCCATGCCTGTATCTCAGCAGCCGGAGAAACGCGGCTGGAGAAGCCAACCAGTTGGACTGAGAGGGTCCCCTCTCTTGCATCGCCACTCTCTCCTTTTCCTTTGGACTGTGACCGTCAGCCTACAAACACTTCCATCTCTCACTTTAAAAATAAAAACCCCAATTCTCCACCATCTATCACTCAATCTTTCTGCTTCTCTTCAGAGCAAAACTTCCTCAGAACAATTGATTACACTTGCTCTTTCTACTTCTTTACCTCTATCTTATTCCACTGGTCTCTTTACCCAGTATTCTTAAACAATCCTTGTCAAGTAAGCATGCTGCCAAATTCTCAGAGATGTCTTCTCCTTCATCTGAATCTGTTCAAAACAGCCAACATCCTTCCGTCTTGAAAATTCTAACCTGGCTTCTTTCTGTGAGATCAGCACTCTCAGAGATTTAATTCTCTGTGTGTGCCTTCTCAATCCCTTTGCTAGATCTTTTTTATCCACAGGACTGGTCCCATGGGCATGGAAACTTGGCACAGGACTCCTGTCCCCCCTATGTGGGATTTGAACTTGGTTTAATGGCCTGTTGTCACCATCTTTAAATTCTTAACAATTCTCTAAGAAAAGGCCCTGCATTAGTAGCTCTCACTGAGCCTCACAAATTACACAGCAGTGCCGGTGTGTCCACCCTGAAACATGGCGGTGCTGCGAGGCTGTCTCTTCTTCTCTCCCCACTTTCACTCTTTAGGTAGCTTTATCTAGTCCCATGGTTTTAAATCCCACCTTTATTCTGGCCACACCCATGAAGTTTCTTCAACACTGAATTTTTCCCCCAGTTGCTCATGGATGTCATATATCTCCACCTGGATGATGACTAAAACCCATTTCAAATTTTATGTCCAAATAAAAGCTCCTGGTTTCTCCTTCTCAGCAAAAACGTTCCCTCCAAGTTGCCATATCTGTAAATGACTACCATCCATCAAATTGCTGAAGCTCCAAACCCAGGCATCCTTCTTAAGGACTTTTTTTCTCATCCCCACAGACACTCCACAGCCAAGTCCTGTCAGCTCCACCTCTGACTTGTACCCTGAGTCTGTTTATCTCTTGGTGTATCCACGGCTTCCGTCACCTTGTCCACGTCAGGCCATTTCTCCCCGGACTGTGGTAATAGCTCCCTTTATTGGGTTCTTTTCTCTACTTTTGATTCCTTGACAAATTGTTCTTCCAGAACAGCCAAGATCTTTATTGTATGTTTGTCCTCTTAAATTTTGTATTTTTTTAAAGATTTTATTTTTATTTATTTTTAGAGAGAGGAGAAGGGAGGGAGATAGAGAGGGAGAGAAACAGCAATGTATGGTTGCCTCTCACATGGCCCTCACGGGGACCTGGCCTGCAACCCAGGCATGTGCCCTGACTGGGAATCGAACCGGGACCCTTTGGTTCCCAGCCCGCACTCAATCCACTGAGCTACACCAGCCAGGGCTAAATTTTGTGTTTTAAAAGAATTCAGAATTACAGAAAAATAGCAAAAGAAATATAAAAAGATACCACATATTTATATCCAAGATCTCCCAAATGATAACATTTAACATTTGCTTTAGCAATCTCTCACATTTATTCAATAGTAAACAGGCTACATGTACACATAAATATACATATATACATAACTCTGTATTATCATTTTTTCATAAATATCCTTTGAGAGTAAGTCACAAACATAATGCCCATTTACCCTCAAACACAGAAGGGTATATTCTCCTAAAACAAAACTACACTCTCAGTTAACAATAAAGAAATAAACTTTAATATAGTACTCTTATCTAATCTACAGACCTAATCAAATTGGCCAATTGTTCCAGTAATACAAGTTATAGAAAAAAAAAACCTTTTTTTTTTTTGTCCAGGAACTAGGCCAGGTTCCATTTTGCATTTCATTGTTATGTTTCTTTAGTTTTCTTTACTCCAGAACTCTGTGTCCTGCCAAGAAGTCAGACAGCGCTCCAAGAATGATGGAGACGTGTCAGAGGACACAGAGGCCAGCTCGAAGAGGCTGTCCCTGGTCAAAGCTGGGACAATGAGGGCGTCGGATAGCCCATCGTGATAACAGCTTATAACCCCTTGAATGAAAACACTGATGAAAAGAAATAAACCAATACATAAGGAACATGGGAGAAAACAGAAAACTCCTTTCTAAGTAAAATGTCAATCACTAGGTCTAGAAGAAATAATGGAATTTAGAAATAGTCAATGGATGAAGTATTATGTCCTGGGTGCTGGGAATAGACATTATCCAAAAGCAGACACCATACCCTCTGTCACAAAGATAATAAGATAATATCCAACCCTCTTAGGCTCTCACAGAAGGCCCTGATGGCCCGGTCTGCATTGTGTTTCTCCACTCAGCTGGCGAGAGTATCTCTTAGAAAGAAAAACTCATGAGAAAACAGAAATCTTTTCCTCCTTATCTTTTTTTCTGCCTGGAATTCTGAGAGATGTCAGGGAGTGCAGTCACAGCCATCTGCTGATAAAGTAGAACGCATCAGGATGACAAATTACGGGTGGCAGAGCTGAAAGGTGGGAAGAGCCTGGACCCACAAAAGCATTGTTTTAGAGGAGAGCCCAGGATAGCAAACATCCCCTCTACTTTTTTTTTTATAGTGCTAGCTCCTACTTATGCAAACAACTATAAAACAGATTTTATATTATTTGCTGCTGGGGGCATTCTCAACTAATACAGGAAACTTCAGGTAAACAAATTGTTATATTTCAGTATCAGTGTTAAGGACCAGAGACAAACACAAAGTTAAACAAAGCTGAATTGATTGTCTTGTCAGGATAAAAGAAGTACACACCAGAGGGAACCGAGGGGTATTTCAGGAAGACCGTGTTGAAAGGGACTTTTCATGGGGGATAGATTTTTTTAAAGGTAATTTTGGCAAGAGTTTGAGGCTGTGGGTATTTACTCTGGATTGGTTGCTCTTGGGAGATGGAGGTGATACGGTGATTAGCTATGTGAATGAATCTTATCTAGCAAAGAGAGAGAACAAACTGAGATTAAGCCTATAATTAGGAACAAGTCAAATAATAAATAATAAAGTAATACGTTCTCTTATATTAGTCAGAAAAGGAGACAACTGTACTTGAACAACAATAAAAAAAGAAAAAAAGAAAAGGAATTGCTTAATCTTCCCTGTGGGTTGTGCAGTGTTTCTCTTTGTCTTCACTTAGACATGATAACGCAGTGGTCTTATTTTCTCTTGTTCCATCTTGGTATTTGTGAAATGTTTTATGGTCAAAGGAGAGAATTTTATGCTCACAGAACTAGCACTCGGCCCAGCTCTAGAGCTTGGAGGCTGCTTTGCTCCTTAGCCCCTGAAGTTTTGTCTGATTTATAGGATGACACCTCAACTATTCATACAGATGTTTGAAATCTAGTTGTACGGATCTACTTAGGAATAAAAAGAAAAACACTCCAAAATATCCAGATGTGAAATCATAAGAATCTGAACTAAAGAAGTGGCAAAGGGGATAAATCACATAGTTGGAATTTACAATACGTTTCTGATGAATAGTCACTGTGACAATGAAGTAAGTTTTAGGACCAATGAGATGAGTGTGGAAAAGGGAAGGCTGGGCTGAATTTCAGTTTTGTAGCTGGGGGACTGGATGATACACAGGACTAACTAGAATAGACAATGTGAGGGATAAAAAAAATTGGGGCAAATATGGTAAACTTAGTTTTAGAATATAAAGTTTGAGGTATCTTCATGATATCTAGGTGGAAACTCCCAAAGGCATTGAAAATCTGAGGCTTCCTCACAAGTAAGAGGCTAGGATTAGGGAAAACTGGGGCTGAAGGACGAGAGATTTTTCAGAACAGGTTTGTGGACTGAGGTGTGCATTGGTCTGTGCAATATAAATCACAAACATCTTAAATATTGTTTCGGAGAAATATAGTGTGTCAAAAATTTGTATTCTTTTGGAATCCATACTTCCAAAAGAATCCATTCTTTTGGAATCTTATTAACATGACAAGCAAAATTGTGCTAATACGCTCTCACTACCATCCCTTGTAGGAAACTGCCTGAACACAAATGTATTATTTCTGGTCAGCCCATTGCATGCATTTACCGCCTGGATTGCATTGATGTTCATGTTATAGGTTTGTCTTTACTAATTGTGTGAAGTCATCAATTAGCACAAAATTTAACCTCTTATAGAAAATTAAGTTTTACTTATTTTGCCTTCTCGATAGCGATTTTCAACCGATGTCCATGGCATGCTGCTGTGCTGCAAGAATTTTTAAAACAAGCAATCAGTACCTGACTATGTAGTCAGGGGCACTGACCTCTTTTCCTTTATGTTTTCAAATAAAAAAATGAAAACAACCATCGCTGTCCAGTGTGAATGAATCAAAATTACATCTATTTTTTTGTCAGATTGGCAAAAACTATATTTTTGGTGTGCTGCAGAATTTCAGTAATTAGTTTATGTATATCCTGAGATGAAAAAGGTTGGAAATTGCTGTTCTAAGGAAACTGTTTCAAATGGATGTTTTGCCCACCTAGGCGCCTGACATGCTTTTCACTGTAGTAGCACTGCCGACAAGCCTGTGGGTTTTTAGGAGCTGTTGGGAGCCATCTTGTGTTGTTATTCACCCCAGAAAGAGCCTTATTATTTGTGTTCTCTTATATCACTGCCAAGAGGCCCCGATGTTGTGGCTGAAAGCAGGTGCCCTACTGTGTTTCTGATGAGTTTATCAAAAAGAACAAGACTCTTCTCTCTGCTAGCCTCAACTAAACACAGACCTGTTCCTTTCTTCTCTCTTCTCTGATTTGAAATGGGACTTGAAAAGGGATGACTCATATCATTCTTACCTTCATCTATCCCTCCATGTATCAATGTTAGTGACAACAATTAAGAAAAATAACCAGAAAGCTCTAGATTGTTGGAGCATGTTCAAATTCATAAATTTGTTTCTTTCATAAACACAGTCTATAACTAACCATGTAACAGAGCCATAAACTCAGAACCATCAGGCCAAACTCAGCCCGCTGCCATCTTTTATTTGGGAAGTACAGTTGATTTCTAATTAATTTGAACTTGAATGTCTTTAGGTTGGATCGGTGCTCTCGATGTGACACAGTCCCCACCATTCTGTATTTTTATACCTAGCCACATTACATATTTAATTTGAAAGTACAATCATAGCTCTGATTCTGAAACAACTTGTCTTAATTGCTGTCATTTATTTAAATATTTGTGACAAAATAAATCCTGTATGTCAGGGTAGCTTTGGCCAGGTGAAAGTATATGCACGGAACTTAGCATAGGACCTTGCACAGAGCAATCATCAGATATTTTTGAATAAATTAATTTATTTTGCTATTGAATAGCCTTTAGGTCTGAGTGTACTTTTGATACAGCCAGATTTGCGTAGGGAATATCAGAGCCTGCTCTACTTATACTTAAGATGCTTCTAATATATTTGGTGGACAATCAATCTAGATATCTTGATCTGTGACACACTGTATCTGTTATATTAAAGACACTGCCTGAGAAATGAGGGAAAGCACATGTAATGTATCCAAATGTTCACTTTGTTTGCAAAGTTGTAGTACCTATTATCTCATTGAATTCTAGCAAAACTTTGTTTAGTATGCATTAATGTACCCATTTTATATTAGATAAAATTGGAGTTCAGAGATATTAAGGGGTTTTCTTAACTCACACAATCACTGAGTAGCAAAATTGGACTTCAAACTCAAACAAGTCTTTTCTTCCCCCAAAGAGAGTGGTGCTTCTCTGATTAATCAGGACAGTTGTGTCTAGGCTCTTTGATAAGAGGACACATCCTCCCTGTTACCTGGCCTGTTGGGATAAATTAAAGATGCAGGTAAAGCAGATCTGTCCATCTACCCACCCTTCAACTCACTCTTCCATTATTCAACACAGACAAGGTAGAGGAGACTCTTTCTTCTGGCTACCACATCTCTCTGCCTTCATGGTTTTGAGCTTCTTTCTTATCTCCCTATTTTAAAAATATTTTTAAGGACTTGCCCCTGTACTAGAAGAGTTTACATACCGAATATTACAAGGAGAGTTGCAAGAAGAGAACAGAGGTAGTAGTCTCTCCCAGGCTCTGTCTCTTCCAAAACTATCTCTGGGCCTCCGCAGAATATAACTGATGTCAAAACAAAATCTTGAAAAAACACAGGCATTTTAACTACTTGGTTTTAAGTAACTCACAAGGGTTAGTATTCAACCACATTACAGGATAAGCTAGTGCTGCGACCTTTACTCGGAACACTGAATCACTTAGACATGGAAACGTAAGGTCAGTCCCACAACTGTCTCCATCACTAGGGGTTTCTTCTAGAATGCTGGTGTTTGCCCGTGAAGAAAATCCCTTTCATCAAGGGAAAAGTAGGCACTCAAGATACGTCTCGTTCAAAAATATTTTGGACCAATTTTATAATGTTAATGCTTTCTCCCTGATTGTAATAATTGAATCCAGTAGTCAGTGTTTCCAAACTTAGAATTGGCCCGACTCCACCAGCCCTGTTCTAACCTTATAGCTGTATAATTTCTCCTAAATTGGGTCAAAGATGGGTGCCTAATTTCTCCTTTAGGTCCAATCTCTTAGGCCATTCTTAAATGCAACTGATTTCCATATATTTAGGCTACATCTTTGAGGACCAGAGAGTAAAGCTATTGAATATGGGAAATTGGATTATAAAGGGACAACTTGAAAGTCCATGCTAGATTGTTTCAGATACACCTGCTAGTAACAGGGAAGAGGACACAGAGGCTTATTGGGCTTGTGAATTCCTAAAATAGAGCTCATTAAACCACACTTAAGGCTATTAAAGTTAGAACGACAGAGTTTATTGATGATGCTTCTTTAGAAACATTGTATGTGAAACTTGGCACAGTAGTTAGCAAAACCTCATAGAAAATTACTGAAGATGAAACAGAGACAAAGTCCGAAGGAAGAAATTCACATCTGGTGTCACAACTGTGCTCCAAATGTGAACCCTGAAACCTTTTCCCATCTCTGCACTCAGATGCAGAGGGGCAGCCCTGCCACACTTAGTTCTCATTGTAGAGAGACAAGATTTGATGGCTCAAAGACTAGATATTTCCTAGAGCAAGCTGATATGTCAAAATAGGTCTGGTTTATTTTGCCTTTTTACCAAAACACACTGTCGGAGCCACACCTATGTCCATGTGACTTTGCTTCTACTCTACTACAGGAGGGCACTCTTGAGCCAAAATCTCCAGATACAGAAGGAACTCTGCTTTACTTTTTCCCAGACCCTCAGGAAAAGAGGGTTCATTCAAACAGGCTCATCTATTCACTAAGTAAATAGTTTCAAGCCACTTTTTACTGAGGACATTCAGTACTTTATAGTGTTCCAATTCATCTTCACAACAATCCAACGAGTCAAGTAGCGTGTCCATTCAAAAGCATGACATGGAGAGATTTTAAAGATTTTATTTATTTATTTTTTTGGAGGGGGGAAGGGAGGGAGACAGAGAAGGAGAGAAACATCAAAGTGTGGTTGCCTCTCATGTGGCCCCCACTGGGGACCTGGCCTGCAACCCAGGCATGTGCCCTGACTGGGAATCGAACCAGGACCCTCTGGTTCCCAGCCCGCGCTCAATCCACTGAGCTACACCAGCCAGGGTGCCAGATTTTAAATAGTTCATGCAGTACTAGATAACTCAGGAAAGAAGAGACAGAGATTATTAGCTGAATATGGTGCTAGATGAACCACTCACCTTTAACCATGAAGCTGTCATGACTTTTTAGAAGTTTAGAGTATGTGTGAGAAGCTGTCAGACCCCTTGAAGATCCTCACAGGAAATGCCAGACCAGCAGCTAAGACTACACCCCCACAGGAAAATTCTTTAGAGAGGCTTCTGGTTGCATAACCAGATGCTAGATGCGACTTTTCCTGTGGTCTTGGAATGCTGGCCAAGCTCCAAAGGCCATAAGTAATAAGCACCAGACTATTTATTCATGACCTACCAAGAGACTCTGACACCAATTTTGTGATACCAGGTTCATGACCCATCTCCAGACTGTATAGAAAGGATAGGCGTGATGGAGTTGGTGTAAAGAGTTACAGAGATGGTATCTTTAGAGAAGACCTGTGAGATTGATGCCAGACTCCACTGCCACTGACCTTCTCAAGTCATGTGAGGGTGATTTCAAGGAGCTGGTTCAAGTGTTTGCAACAGGTTTCCAGAAAAAGTCAGTGCCTGAAGGTGAGAGATGGTCCAGAAACACCCAATCTGCAGCAAAATGGGCTTCACTGGGTGCCACCTATGCTTCCCTAACAATGAGACTGGTGTGAACCCTAGGATGGGAGC
Organism: Micronycteris hirsuta; assembly: GCA_004026765.1. NCBI lineage: Eukaryota > Metazoa > Chordata > Mammalia > Chiroptera > Phyllostomidae > Micronycteris > Micronycteris hirsuta. The sequence continues at coordinate 69,643 of PVJI01006668.1, read as the reverse complement.
TGGACTGGAATCCACTGGGAACCCCCAGAGGACTGCCATGATCCCAGCTGAAGTGCAGAGTAGCCAGCCTGTGGAGGAATCACCTGCATCAGGGGAACTGATAGGGGCACCCCCAGAGGAGGAGGAAGACACCTTCAGTAGAGTAGTATCGCTGTGCATCATCATTGACGGCTCCGTCGGAACAGTTCTCTGGGGGTTCCTGAGGTCGTGGGGCGGCCTTCCTACCTCATCGGGGATGGGCGCTTTAGCGCCAAGCAGCCCCTCCATACCTCTGTCCGTCAGAGCTGACGTGGGTACACACAAGATGAGGTGGTCTTGGTTATTTTTTGTGGACACTGTCCCTGTATTTCTTTCTTTTTTTTTTTCATTTCATTTTTTATTGTAACTCTCCTATGACGCACCCATCAATAAAGCCCCCACCCATAAAGCACCCATCAATAAAGAATGGTGAGGTGTCTGACCCCTTGGAGGCATAACAGATGGCTGAACCTGGACCTATCAAACATTCCCCACCCCCGCCCCCACATTTTTTTCCTCTATGCTGCAGCTTCTCCCCTTCCCCTCCAGCCTTTGATGCAGCGTTATGAATGGGGGAGGGAAAGCAGCCCGGCAGTTTGGGAAGAGCGAGAAGCAGCTGACCCGTGCCCTCTGCTCCACTCTAGGTCACTCGTCGGGGTCAAGCCCAACGAGTCGGTGGGAGGGAGGATGGGGAGGCTGTGGATATTTTAAATTGAAGGAGGGTTTGAAGTTCTAACATGAGGCTAGGTTGTTTGGTTTATTGCTTTAAGAGTTAGGATTCTTCATGTTACTGCTTTAAAATGAACACAGAAGCTATGGAATCTACCTAAAATTTTATGCAGGAGCAGAGAAAAACAAGTCAATAGACTGGGTTTGCAGAGGCAGTGGCGTGGAGAAAGGAGACTGTAATAAACTACACCCTGAAACATTGTAATTTATTTTAGAAATTGGTTAGAATGGGAGCAAATCCTTAGTCAATCCTTCTTGTACCAAGACCCCAGTTCTGCTCTTGGTTACCTGACCAAGTCCCACATCCACTAGGTTTGGTTCTTCTGCTTTGTTCCTCCACCTATATTTCAGAGTCCCTCACAGCTTCCTGATTTCCATATTTTGTTTTCTGGCTCCCTTTCTGTTCCTGCTGCCTCCACTGTCTGATTGTACTCATTTTAGGGTTGAAGGTGAAATCAAAAATCAAATCCATTATTCCCATTATTGACCCATACCTGGAGGGTCTACACCTAAGGAGTCTAGTTCCTGGTCTAAACTCCTTCAATTTTCCTTTGTCCCAAAGAACTCATTAATGGAACTGTTCCTAGCCATGATCAGAGAAATAATAACATTCAAGTAATAAATATAAACTGGCCAAACCAGTACAGTGACCCGCTCAACCTCCCATCAGTGGGAGACATGAATAATTTCTGAAGAATCATTTTCTAATACACTAACCACTTGTTTTTTCTAGTATATTATTGCATTTTTCCAGTATATTATTTCATTCTAGTATATTATTGCATTTATATTATGAAAAAAGTCCTCTATGTGCATTCAGATATACAAATGTTTATGATTTCATTAGCTTTGCAATGGGCTGATACTTTTATATAATCATTTCTAATCCTCATGATACCATCTTGTTAAAGTGGGTATTCTTTTACTCACTATCCAGATAAAGAAATTAACTCGGAAAGAAAAGGTAGACAAGCAGCTAACTATGCCCCCTCCTCGTAAAGCTTAATGACTGGCCTTAAGAATGACAGAAGTAAAATTCAATCCCATATTTTTCTGATCCAGAAAGAACTAGACTTTGGCAAATTCTTGATTCAGAAGTAATATGTAACAGATGTTGGGAGGGTCGCAGTCAAATTCCAAAAAACGTATTTAGGGATTCAAGAAGAATATTCCAAAACGCTAACTGAGAAATGAGATGGATAAAGACAGACAGGGGGGAGAGCGCGGCTTTGGCTACAATCCCAGCGATAGAAAGTGCCAGACACTGTGAATGGAAGCCAGCGCTGGGGCCTGTCCCTGGCCATAGACAAATATCCATCGTGAAGCCGCACCAGAGGGACGGAGTCCACTTAACTTAATGCCTGTGTTGCTCTTGCTGGCACCAGCTGAAACATCAAGATTTATTCTCTCACTGTGCGTGGCAGGTACACAGTCAGAGGTTTCCACTCTAAATTCAGACGGCGTGCTTGTTACTGCCAGATGAAGGGTACTTGGAAGACGAATGGAAGAATGGCCTTGCTCTCTTGTCACAGGCTGCTTGCAATGTCAGTTGTGTGATTGCACCCCACTTCCGAGCCAAGCTGGAGAGAACCATACCGCTCATTTTATATTAACACAATTTCATGGCATATATGAGCCTTCTCAACATAACATGCGATGTGTCTCTATGGCAGCCACAGAGGGAGTTCCCTGAAGAACAGCATTTCTGCTCCAGCTATGGTTATGGGAGAGTGTGGTGTGGGTGGGAAAGGGCACCCCAGGGTCAAATGGTAAATTGGCAAGTTGGTTCTATGACTACCAAACATTTGTGATCCGGGATATAAATCCTGCAACAACAAATCTGTTTACCCATGATCTTCATAATCAATGACAGCCATAACTCAATACTGTTTTTCAGATATTAATTCAGAAGTGTTTATTGGGCACATAATGTGAACCAAACACTAAGCTCTTAGAGCACAAAGGGGAGCAAAATAGACACAAATCCTGAACCTCACAATAAGCTTTCTGACTACTCAACAGAATTAAGCAGAATACCAGTTCACTATGGATTTTGATAGGTAATAATAATTACATTAATAATTACATTTGAGGGACACAACAAAGTAGGATTCAAGCATAACCCAAAGTATAAAATAAATGTTTACAGTCCATACTGATATAAATAAATGATTAAATAAATTAGAAGTAATAAACACATCTCCCATTCTCCCATGAAGAAGAATTCTGAGCAAATTATGCAGATACTCCACCCTCACGGAGGTGGAACATAAGTCCACACTACTTAAGTGTGCAATGGGGAGAGTGACTTCCTTCTAAAGAACACACTACAGAAAGGAGGTTTAAAGAGAAGACAATTTACAAACCCTACGAAAACTGCATCAGCCAGAAGATCAAGGTCAACACCACCAGGGAGAAGTTATGTTGACAGCAAATTCAGCGGCAACCCCTATCCATGGTTTCATGTTGCACAGCTTCAGTTACCTGTAGTCAACCTCAGTCCAAAAGTACTAAGTGAAAATTTTGAGAAATAAACAATTGATAAGTTTAAATTGCATGTTGTTCTGAATGGTGTGATGAAATCTCATTGCACTCCATTGTCTGGTTAGGAACATAAATCATCCCTTCGTTTGGCACATCCACTGGGTATACACTACCTGTTCATTAGTCACTTAGTAGGAAGCTGGGTTATCAGATCAGCTGTTGTGTTATTGTATTTGTTGTGTTCAAGTAACTTTTATTTTACTTAACAATGGTCCCAAAGTGCAAGAGCAGTGATGCTGACAACTTCGATATGCCAAACAGAAGCCATTCAGTACTTCTTTTAAGTGAAAAGGTGAAAGTTCTCAATAAGGCATTTTATCATCTTGCATTGTCACAAGAAGAGGGATGAATGCAGTACAAGAAGATATTTTAGAGAGAGACCACATTCACCTAACTTTTACTGAAATATATTGCTGTAATTGTTCTATTTTATTATGTTACTGTTAATATCTTACTGTGCCTAATTTGTAAATTAAACTTTATCATGGGTATGTCTGTATAGGAAAAAACATAACATGTATAAGTTTTTGTACAATTCCCCCTTTCAGGTATTCACTCAGGGTCTTGGAACTTATGCCCCATGGAGTCTATTGTAACCTTGATATGATGTGATAAAGACGGTACTTTATCCCCAAATCACATAATTCTAATCTAATCATGAAAAATCCCAGTGGAGAAACATTCTGCAAGATATTCAACGAGTGCTTTTTAAAACTGTCGGGGTCCACAACGAGGACAGTCTGCAAAACTGTCACAGTCCAAGGGGCCCGAAGACTCACAAAGGATGAGTCTTTAATAGGATAAACTGGATAGAGGAATATGGGAACTCTGAGTACTATCTGCAATTTTTTTTTTTTTTGGCAAATCTAAAACAAATTGGTAGTTACAGAATAGTCATGGGGATGTACAGTACAGCGTAGGGAATGTAGCCAATAATATTGAAATAACTATGTATGACACCAGGTAGGTACTTGATCTATCAGAATGATCACTTTGTAAGTTGTATAAGTGTCTAATCAATGGGTTGTACACCTAAAACTAATGTAATATTGTATATCAACTGTAATTGAAAAATAATTATTTTTTTAAAGACTTTATTTTTATTTATTTTTAGAGAGAAGGGAAGGGAGGGAGAAAGAGAGGGAGAGAAACAGCAATGTATGGTTGCCTCTCACATGGCCCTCACGGACACCTGGCCTGCAACCCAGGCATGTGCCCTGACTGGGAATCGAACCGGGACTGCTTCGTTCCCAGCCCGCGCTCAATCCACTGAGCTACACCAGCCAGGGCGAAAAATAATTATTTTTAAATTGTTCTAAAATTGAAAGTTTATTTAAAATAATAATTACCTTCAATTATCTTTATGGTTTCCAAGTTACTTCCATATTCATTAACATATTTTAACTTCATCAATTCAATGAAGAATTGATCCCTTCTTTGTACCAAGTATTTTTTCTTAGGCACACAGAAATACAGTACCTAAACCCAAAGAGTTTGCAGTATAGCATTAAACATGGAATGGCGATTTTGCCTGGCTAGTATTGTAATGCCCAGTTTATGTGTAACTGGACAGTATTTTAGAAAGATTGAGATTTTCCAAACCTACATAGCTTTTAAAAGGCAGAGCAAGAACTCAATAGTATGTTTTATGACTGCAAATTTATTTCTTTTCCACTAGAATAAGTTTCTAATAGGGAGTAATATGTGTTTGCCTGAGATGCTTCATCAAAGCATTTGATTTTCAAGGCTGTGTTAGCATGGGTGTTTGTTGGTAAAAAAAAAAGAAAATGTCCTTGTTGTGTGTCACTGACCCCTGGGGAACTGGGTAGGCTCTTTCAGAATTCCTGAAGATCTCACCCCTGAAACTTTAACTGATGTGTAACCAAAATACTGGTTTATACTATACTCTACATCATGAGTATCCCAATCCTTTAATCAAATGACATTCTACTGAGTGGAATTCAGATAGTATAAGATATACTGTGGAATTCATTGTCTTCCAAAAGTCCGTGTGCTTAAATCCCATGTGCTTGCTTAAAGCGGTATTAGGGCAACATGACATGATGGAAATACAATCAGGGAAATACCAGCGTTTGGTATCAGAAGACATAGACTCAAATTCCAGCTTCGACACTGATTGGCTAGCTTCATTATTTTGATTAAGTTACTTCTCCTTTCTGGGTAAACAATTTCTTCATCTGTAAAATGGGATGATAATACCAGCTATTTAGAGGTGCTTAAAGTATTAAATAAATGTACATGTGTGATTTATCAAGTATTGAACCTGACACGAAGTAGGCGTTCAATAAACATTAATATCGGACATTTGCTAAGGAATGGGGCATGTGGTGTTGGGTGAGGGCAAGCAGAAAGAAGAATGGAGTAAAGATGAGAACGTCTACACTGCAGAGTTGTCCAGAGGAAATGGCCACCAGATGTGTAGAATATAAACAAATTTTCCCTCCCCTCACTCCCAACCTGAGACCTACTGTGACAGGATAGCAAGAAGCTAAGACAATTCCTGGGCAAGTGGAATGGGAAAACAGAGACGCAAAAATTAAACAAGGCTAAACAGTGTGAGCAACTTAGAGGCGGCAGGTGAATTACAAGACCTTATCTCTCTTAACCAAGGACACTTGAGAATGAACGGTTTATAATTCCCCTCCCTAACCAAAGAATACATAGCTTAAATCTCCCTGGTCTGGGAAATAGAGAACAGAGACCCAATTAATGTTGTTTGTGCCAGCCAAACCCAAGGACAGATGAAGTCAAGGAAACAACAAAAAACCCATTAAAAGCCAGACAGACCCAAGATAAAAGTAAAACAGCATAGCAGACCAAAGAATATTCCCAGCCACCCCTCCATGCATTCATTTTGATACATCGGCATATTAAAAATGCACCTGGAAAGCTGATGATTATCCTGCTGAAACCCTCCCCTGAGATTCTCATCCACAGAAGAAAGATAAAAAGTCCTCAGGATAAGATTCAGTGCAGGCTTGCTCTAAATCACTCCCAAGCCCCTTCCCGGGCATGAACATTTTATTTCCTCCTAAACTCTAAGGGTCCCCAGGAGACATGCAGCCAGGGGAACAATGAACAGCAACAGCTAAACCCCAGCTTCCCCGGATCCTGTCTCCAGAGCCCCCTTTTTCTCTGACCTTCCAGTGAGCTAACAGCAGCCCTGCCTTGGTTCATTCTTTTTCTATAACTTTTCTAGGGAGCCAAGGCAGAACACATCCTGGGCTCTCTCCTGTTACTTCTTCTACCCTAAGTCCTTCCTTTGTCTCATGGCCCCCAGCCTTAATAAACATACTCTCAAAATCACCTGGACTCATGCCATGAAATCTTTCTTACACGAAGTCAAGAGCCCACACACTGCAGGCTGGCCTGGGGCAGACCCACCCCAGCCTGGTCTCTGTCCTTTAACACTGCTACATCACAAATAAGTAACGGCAGGATCACTGGGATTGGCAAGTCATTGATCTCTTGGTCAGTGTTGAGATTCTCTGAACACCTGAGTCCTGGAAGACAATCCAAAGGGCTTAAGCGTACTTCTGTCAAAACAAGAGCAAAGAATTCTTTATTCATGTCTGACATCCTGGCAAATTGCATAATCCAATGTGCTAATCTAGAGGATGAGCCTTACGGTGCTTGTTCTCGTGCCAGTTCAGTGCTCACAACTGCATCCAAAATTAGCACCGGAAGGTTGGACGAGCTCTTTCATTAGCTTAAATGTAATTAAGCCCCAGACTTTTTCCATTATAAATGGTGTCTCCTAAAGCTAAAAGATAGAAAGTATAGAATCCTGCAGACCTGGTCTGGTAGTGAAGGGCCTTTAAACATTAGCTCTGCAGCCTCTAACCCCTTCTCCCATCATCCTTTGGAGGCAGATACTCAGCAATGGAAGATGACCTGCTGAGCACCCCTCTCTTTGCAGAGGATGGAAGAGAGAGCCTCCGAACCTTTCCCTTGTCCCTGCTTCCCCGACCCCAACGTTTTCCCTTCTAATATATCCTTCTGACACTCAGCATCTACAGTAATGTGTGGACTCTGAAGTTCTACCATCCATTTTTCTGCTTGAAAGTTGCTATTTTTAGTGTAAGTGTTGAATTTATTTTCTGTATGCAAGTTCTAGAGCTCTAGGCCATGCACATTTTCGAAATAAATCAGCGCAACAATAAACCAGCATAATCCCCCCCACAAAATAGATAATGATCTGTGTGGCTCAGGGCTACCAAGCTGAGCCCCATGTCAACCTCTGGAACTGTTCTGAAGACCTGATATGTACAGCGACACTGATAGTGCTGACCCCGGCTACATGAGGTCAATGTTTCAATTTCCCTGCCAGTAGCTTCATTGGCAAGAGTAAGTGCACAAGGGTTGCCAGGACTAACTATCTGGTAACTGGGCATTTAAACAGATGTGATCCCATTTCCTGTTATTTTCCCTTTGTCTTTCACTGGCAGTTTCTATACATGTACTAAGCCATATTGCAATGCTCACTTGGGCATGTTCAAAGCCCTTTGTATCTTTGGCCATATATGGCTGAACTTGATAGTTTGAAGTGGTTGGAAACATTTAAAGTTCCTTATCCTGTGGTTGAATTATTAGTTTAAACTTTTCCATTGTTATCAGGGAAGATGAGAGTTGGGGGGCGGAGGGTATTGGAAATGAACATTACCTGACATAATTTCATTTTTGACAAGTCCCAGATTTGTGATATCCAAGGTTTCAATCAATGCACCAGTTAGATGGCTGCATCAAAGTGATCTGAGGTGGATGCTGATAATACTGAGTTTTTGACCCTGTAACAAACCTATATAGTCAACTTTCCAGTAGCAGGGCCCTGGGATATATACACATATATTTTTAACCTTCAAATTAGCAACCAGGTTTGGGACTTATTGAGAAGTTTCTCTTTACTCAATGAATTCCTAAGATGTCTAAACCCAGCCCAGATGACTGCTGATCTGAAATTTTCCCAGGGCTCACTTTTGATCTACAGCTGGTTACAGGACCATAGTAGAAGAAGATCTTTAAATCTTTCCAGTCAGTCCCAGAACTAATGTCAACTCCAGGACATGGCACAGAGCCAAGTGAGAAAAGGAAAAGAACCTATCATTGAGCGCCTGTTCATTAGGTTTAATGTGAAGTGTTTTCCATGTGCAACATGAAAAAAATAGCATTTGTGCTTAATAATCCTCTTCTACCTTCTAAAGAAGATACACCCCAGTGACTGGAGGGTCCCTTGTAGACTGAAAAGAGCGATGCAGGGAGAATGAATGTTTGGAGGAAATGGAACAACGGAAGTTAAATTGAACTGCAGGAGAAAAGGAGCGATAGAGTGAGATGGAGCCATTAGATCCAGGAAAGGGGAGGTGATACCTCGGAAAGGCAAACTCTGGAGGACAGGGAGAGAGGAGAGAGGAGAGGAGGGGGGTAGGGGAGGAGAGGAGTGGAGGGAAGGGGAGAGGAAAGGAGAGGAGGGGAGGGGAGGGGAGGGGGAGAGGAGAGGAGAGGAATCTGAGGCTGAGAATTGGTCTTTGCATCATTAGAGTACAGAGTAAGCTACTCTAAAAAAATCTCAAAATGTAGTCGCTTAAATGAGACAGTTTATTTTGCTAGCAGTTCATAGTTCAAGGATGAATAGTTGAGAATGTGTGGTTTCTAAAGTTTTTTCAGTTATCAGTAATCTTCAGACCACTGGAAATGGGAAAGAGTCCAGGTCAAGCAGCTTTAAGTGTGAGAAGACGACTGGGCAGTGCACACACCATTGCTGTTCATAGCCTACGTGACTTGGTTACTCGGTCACACCTGAAAGAAAGAGGCCAAAATATGTCATCTCCAGCTGGGCAGCCACGTTCTCGGCTAAAACTTGGAGGCTTCTGTTGCTTAAAGGAAGAAGAGGCGTGCAGATACAGTGTTACAATTAGCAGTCTCTGCCCACTAATCGCACATTTGGGAGTGAAATGCTGTATCTTGCGCCATGTGAATGCCCACCTCTAACTTTGCCAACAAATATTCGGTAAAGCACACATTGTTCAATCATCTTTTGGAGTGGGTTCTTTCTAATAATGTAAGCAGCCAAGTTCTGCTTCAGATTTGACACACTGGCCAACATAAGCACTTGACCCAGGGGTAGGGACAAATGAGTCGCACATGTACCATCTCATTTTGTCTTCACAGCAGTTCCATGGAGGAGCTACCAGTATCTTCTTATTAGAAGAGGAAAATGGAAGCATGAAATATAAATAAGAACTGGTAGCCATACATCTAGGAAGTGACAAAGTTGGGATTGTAACCAGAGTGCCTGATTCCAAAGCCATTGCACTGGAGCACAGTGCTCATTCCATTCGCTCTACACTCTCCCTCTGTCTTGAGGAAAAGGGAGAAGCCTCACCGAGCCCACGGTTATTTCACTCTGCCCCTCGCACACCTCTCCTCCCTTTTAGTTCTATGTGACCAGACGTCCTACAAAGCAAACCCCAAACCACCATAAGCAAATGCTTTTAGATAGGATAAGTGCCTACTACCTACTTTGAGAACAGCCTTTTGAAAGCTTTTTTGCCCCAAAGATGTGACAATTAACCTTTAAAACATTTTAATTTAGAAATTTTCTAGGGGAAATTAGAAAATTTCCATGATCTGCTCAGGGACACTCAACTGTGATGAACAATGACATAGTGACGTATTAAATTTGCTTCCCTAGGTGATTAAGAAACACACATCTCATGTAATGGAGGTAAGAAAAATCTAAGGCTTCCACACCTTTCATCAGCTAGAGAACTAATTTTAAAATAATGAGAGTGCTTCTACTATGAATAACTTTGTCTCTGGGATAACATTCTACCCAAAAGGGCATAACATTTCTCTTGACACATCCAGGGTTCCCCTGCCCATTAAAGTCTAGTCATTCCAGAAGAGACCTGACTTACCTTTGCAGTGATGCGCAAGACTCGGCAATGTACCTCCTTAGTCTGGTGAATGGAGAAACGTGGGTGTTTCATCAAAAGCTCGACACAATTAGGCACAGACAAAGCGTGTAAGGATTTTGAATTATACTCAGATTCTCAACCCAGGACTCTGAAAAATTCTACTCTCACAATGCCTTGCTAAACATAGGAAACAGTTGCCCCAGGGCCAGGAAGTAACGTCACAGAAGAAAGGAGGGGGACTCTGGCAGAAGACTTCTCTCCCAGCTCTGTTTGAAATGGTCAGTGTGTCTCCGAAGAGAGGTGATTTATTTAGGTAGTGTCCACATCAACAGGACCCTGCCTAACTTGTATGAACACTAACCTTGAAGGAAGGCTCCTGAAAATGTTTCTGTGGCTAAAGTTGGGAGTGTTGCCTATTCCATCACACTGTTTAAGATACACAAAATATGTCAACCTATTAAGGCTCTAAAAAAATCCCTTCGTACTTACCTTTGCTTAATGCAGTGTTTCCAAAACATGTTTGACCATAGAAGCCTTAAGAAAAAAATACTGTTAATATTTTACCACTCACTCCCAACCTTTGTATTTTCTATGTTGTGATCAGAGATGTTTTTTAAAGCACAAATCATGTCACCCACCCTTGCTGTAAATTCTCCAATGTCTTCACATCAACTCAGCATGAAAAATCACAGTCCTGACTGAGCTCTTTATCTTCTGGTCTGTCACTTCTATCTGTATCTGCTTCATATATGCCTCTTCGGGCCACATTGACCATCTTTCTGTTTCCAGAATATTCCAAGAGCTCTTTCACCTTAGTTTTATTCCCACTGCTGTTCTTTTGCTTGGCTCATTCTCCCCCAGAGAGCTCTATGCCTTTCTCCCTCACCCTATTCTGATCTCTGCTCAGATGTCACTTTCTCAGAAAGCTGTTACCTTTCTTTAAAAAACATTGCATATAGAACAATAGGCTTCTAATCTACTCTTTAGCCCTTTCCATGATTTTATTTTTCTTCATAGTGCTATTCACTACATCATATTATAGAATCACTTGTCTGTTAGATTACTTCTCATTTCCCGTACCAGAATGTAAACTCCATGAGCAGAGAACTTTTTTGTTTTCTTTGCCTCTTCATCTCCAATAATTACCACATAAGAGGTGCTCAGTAAATAAGCACTGAATGAATGACATCCCAAAGGACCAGTATATTGTGGAATACATTCAGGAATTATTGATATTTATAGTGCCAAAACAGCTGAGAGATTTGATTAATTCAAACAGTCAACTAAATTAAAATAAACAGAAAAAGAAGAATTCATAAAACCAGTTATTTGGTCAATAAAACCAATCCAGAAAAAAATGTTTCAGCTAAACTTTTTTTAGTAAACTTTTTTTCAGTACCAGTCCACAAAAACAGTTTTAATCACTTTTGGCTGAAATTATGAGGCACTTTCCCTGGCCGCATGGCTTAGTTGGTTGGAGCATTTTTAGGCACTTAAAGGTTGCTGGTCAGGTTCCTGGTCAGGACATATGCCAGTTGAGGGTTTGATCCTTGGTCAGGGCGTGTATGGGAGGCAGCCAATAAATGTTTCTTTCTCACATAGATGTTTCTCTCTCTCTCTCTCTCTCTCCTTCCCTCTCTCTCTTTCCTTCTCTCCCCCTTCCCACATACACACAAATTCTCTCACACACACAAATCAATTGAAATATGTCCTCAGGTGAGGATTTAAAAAGAAAGAAAGAAAATACGAGGTTCTAATTCCTTAGCGGAGTTGTTTTCCTACTTTCTTTAGAACTGAGAATTTCTCTGCTCACACACCGAACTAAAGTTTTGTGAATTACTACCAGCTTCATCTCCAGTGGAGAATATTCAAAGATTCCATGACCTTCAGTGAGGAAAAATACAAAGTACTTTTCTGTCAACAAAAATCTAATATGAAGGTAAAATGTTGAATTTTGTTACTTCAGAGGTCTTGCATCAAGACATCAATGGTCCAATTTCACATCATTTGAACTGTGATTCTAATGATTTTATTGTCAGCTCAGAGTTCAACTACTATAACCCTGGAAAAATCAGAGAAAAGCAATTAAATACAGATATTTTTCCTTGAATGTGTCACAGATTGAGAATGGAGTATTATTCACAACCATCATTAACATCATAAGAAATTATTGCCTTAAACTCAAAGGAGTCACTCACTACCACTGAAGAACTACGTACTTAAAAGACAGAATAAAGAAACCAGCTTTGAAAGTTACTACTAAATTTCTCTTCCAGAGAGCTCTAATTTCTAGGTGTCACTAAAAAAGAATAATGATTACCACACTTTCCTCCTTGTCTGGCAATTGGTTAGAAGTTACTTTTCCAAAGACAGGCTTAGGAAAATTTTATGAAGGAGGGCTCATTTTTCATAATTATGTAAGCCACATATATAGTGAGCAAAAAAAGAGGAAAAGCTTTTTTGTGTGAGAGAATGTCATCATCAGCAGGTGCCTAGGTATAGATGAGTGACTTGGATGAATTTGAATCCCAATCAGCCTAAGGGCAGGAGAACAAAAGAGGTTAAAGGAAACAGAATAAAGGATGCTAATTTGGACGGTTCAGCTGAGGCACAGAGAAAGGCTATAAAATCAGAATGGTTTACAATGGGCTAAGCGATCTTCTAAGAGCTTTTCGGAAACCTCACTCTATATATGAGGAAACTGAGGCACAGACAGGCCAAGTAAGTCATCCAGTGTTTCACAGCTATTGTCATGGGTCTCAGATTCCAGCTGAAACCCCAGCATTCTAGTTTGGGGTGCAAGCCAAAAATACTGCAAAAAAGCCCACCAAGGGTGCTCGAGGGATTGGCCCTATGCAGAAATTCTTAGGAAATAGCCAGCCAGCAGGAAGCTGATTTTACAGCACTAAACCCAAAATCTCATCCACACAGAGGTGATGAATGAGAGTGTGAAAAGAGTACCAGTGAGGAAGAAGATTTTGTGAAGAAATTTCTTTGGCAAAATCCATCCCTTAAGCCCCAACTCCTGTTCCTTCAAGTAAGAGCAGTGGGGGGATCTAACCCCTCAAAACAAGCCTATGGTTGAGGGAGGTTTGGGGAGAGGCATTCACCAGGACAACTCAAGAAACCTTTGTGATTAAGGACACAGGGGACTGGGATACGACCTTTGTCTGGGAATCTGGAAGACAGCTTAGACAGAGGCTCAGGAGCCGCTTTGATGGTCGGGCTAAGGTAAGTTTCTGCAGCTTGCAGAAACTGGCTATACTCCACCGGAAGGTAGGTCAAAAACTGTGATTTTTTTTTTTTTTTTTTTTTTTGGTGAAACAGGATAGAGAGAGGATTGACCTGGAAGACACAGAAATTTGTGTCTGCTTTGTCCACACCATTTTCCTGGTCTCTAGATGAGTGCTTGTCCTAGTGGCTAGAATGCATAGTCAATGAATATTTATTAATTTTAGAAATTATTATTTCTAATATTTAATAATTTAATATATTAATGCACTGATTAATGGATATTAATAGATTAACTGATTAATGAAGTGACCGGCTTAAGGAAAACCACTGCTACAGTATAGGAGAGCAAGCTGGAGATGTAGTAAGAACTTTCCAAAACACATACTCACTTTCCCATGGGGAAAAAATAGCACAGCACTTTTCTATCAGTTACCCTGAAGAATTTTTGGTAGATGAGGACATTTGTGGATGTCATCCCCCTTCTCCCACTTTATCCTGGGTGGCTTCTGTCACTCTCACACCTCCCCCTTGCAGTTAAGAGATCAGAGAAGGGAGGCGAGGATGAAGTGGTCTCTTCCCCATATGGTAGGCTGAGAGAGGAGTGTGGGGAGAGAAGACTTAATATCAAGTCAGCACCCAGGTTTGATTGCCTTTGAGCCTTCTGATTCCAATTTCTGCATCGAGAACGTCTTTGCATTTAAAGTGGCTGTGGGGCTGAAACCTATGTATGGTATTAGCTGTGATTGGTGTTCTAGTTTTGTACTTCTGGTGGTTTCATAGGTACTCGTCCTACAAACGTGGTTAAAAAAATGATCTTAAATGGGGCAATAATAACAAGGGGTCATAAATCAATGATCGTATTAATTCAATTCTATGGTTCTGAGACCAAATTATAGTAGGAATTTTATTAAAATAGGAACCCTATTAAATCTGTTACAAGAGGGGGCCACCAAAGCAGAGACAGGTCCAGGAACTTGGTAGTAAGTGGTGGAGCCGAGCTTTAATCCAGGCGGACTGCCCCAGGAGCCCATGATCTTATTCTGATGCTGCAGAAAGGGTGGAGTTGGCTCCTGTTCACAGCAGTATTTGCACCATGTGGAACATGCAGATATAAAAGAGAAAATTTTTAAAAACAAAATAGAAATAATACAAATAGTAGCAGCAATAGCAGGAGCAGACAGTATCTTTCAATTACCTTTGAAAGCCCTTGTGCCATAATCACTATACAGAGGGCAACAAAGAACTGTACAACTTACAAGAAAGATCTGAGTAACACAGGATTTGAAATGAGAAGAGTGACACAGGAGGAGGCATTGGGAACCAGGAACAGGACTTAGACACAGTCCACCACCCTTGACAACAGCGATGTTGACCAACCTTGGAAAGAAAGACTTGGTGGGTAATATACAAGCTACAACTGCCCAATATAAATTATCCATTCTGGGTCATACCTACAGCCCAAATGTCAGCTGAAGTCACTCTGTACTTGGATAATTCATTAAATTTTTATAAAGCGCTGGATTCTTTCTTCTTCCATACACATGAATTTCAAAGGGATTCTTGACAGCTCCTATTCTCTCTGGTGCTACATTCTTAATTTCTGCACCCACGAGCTCTCATACTCACATTTCACTTCCCGTGACTGTTCTCTCTTATCTGCACTAAGCCAGACACAGAACATACCACCTTTCATATTCTTCCTCTCAAACTACTCTCATAAGGCATTTTATGCTACTTTAGCACAACAACCAATTTAAATTTTAATATAAAATATTCCCATTTAAAAGTCCTTCAACTGCCATGCCATCAGGAGGTCCTCACAGACCACCCTTCTCCTCAGATTCCAGCCATGACAATGTGTATCCTCTAGTTTTAATCCATCTGCTTTCTAATTTTGTCCTTGGCACAAATTCAACTTCATATTAGCTTCTCACACAGAATATTTTAGCCTTTTCTTTCTTCATTATTTAATAACAGCTCCCAAGCTTTATAATACTATTCCATCAAGGTATTTTTCTAAACAAAGATAATGTTGCTTTCTTAATATTTATCTTTGTGCCATCTAATAACGGGTTGGCCAAAAAGTTTTAGTTTTTTTCTGTACGATGGCTCTACTATGTGCTTAGTTGCCTTTAACTTCATTCGAAATAATTTTGTTAGATTGTTTTGTGATAGCTGTCATATCAGTGTGCATTAAAGAAAATTTATCAAAATTGATGAAATTTTATGCAGCCATTTTAATATTGATGGTGGAAGAAAATATGCAACATTTTTGGTGTATTATGCTTTATTGTTTCAAAAAACGTAAAAATGCAACTGAAATGCAAAAAAAGATTTGTGCAGTGTATGGAGAGGGTGCTGTGACTGTTCGAACATGTAAAAAGTAGTTTGTGAAGTACTTGGTACTATTGATTTGGCCAAATAATTCTCTGCCTTGGGGCTGTCTTGTGCATTGGAAGATGTTTAGCAGAACCCCTAGCCTCCACCCACTAGAAGCCAATAGTGGGAGATAGCCAACACACTCAAAATATCCCAATCAATGAAGTTATTAGTGAAAATGAAAAATGTGTCATTTATTTTACAGAAAAAACTAAACAGTCTTTTTTGCCAACCCGATACTTCTATATTGAACAATCAGCTGCTGCTACCAAGAGCTCCCTGTGCCCCCTTATCCCTGGAACTCCAGATTTCCTCCCCACAACCCGCCCCCCCCAACTAAACAGATACCTTGCAGGACAGCAGAGAACCCTGTTCCAGACTTATCAAAATTTAAAAAATATTTTAATATCATCTATCATATGTGTATGTAAAAATTCAAAGATAAACATATATTATGATGGCTAGATAGACGGATAGCTAGATAACAGATAGAACAGTACATGCTGACATCCTACCTTTCCTTTTCCCTTCCCGTAGTTGTTTTTCTTTTAGAATGCTGTTTTTCCTCCATCGCCTGCAATGTTCCTAGATGGTTCACCCAAGGAACTAAGTATAAATGTTTGACCCAAGTTATGCAAGTCAGACTCTGACTCCCAGTTATAGGATTGCTAAAATACAGTAGTGCCTGGGACATACTTACAGTAAAATTGGTTATTTATCAAAATTCCATTTTAACCATGTGTTCTATATTTTATTTGCTAGTTATGACAACCCTACCAGTAATTCAAGTCATAGCTGCTTGACACAGAGGGAAGCCACTGGAGTCCAGCTACTCCTCTCTCCATTGGTTTTTGTTGTTGTTATTTGTGACAAGTATAGCTTCTTTATTTTGTATAACTTCTCTTTTGTCTTCTTCTGTGCTTCTGCCATACCCGTGTGAATGGGTATACTGTGGGACGCAATCTCCTTCCAAATCCCAAAATTGGGACTGGGGCACAAATGCTGCAGATATTCCTCTCCCCAAACTTTCTTGTGTTTTCTTTTATTTTTCATTTACAGTTTACGTTCAATATTATTTTGTATTAGTTTCAGGGGTACAGTATAGTGGGTAGACAATCATATACTTTATATTAGTTTTTGCCTCCAGATTCCCTAGCATGACCCAGTCAGGCTCTGTGCAACCTCAAACCTCAAATCTGGTTATTTAATTATTCGTCTAATATTTGACTACTGCTCTCACATCCTTCCAATATGTTTCCATCTTTTTCTTTTTTGCTCTCAGGTATCTAGAATTCCTTTTTTATAATTGGTAGCAAAAACAACAACAACAACACCCTAGTTGAAATATCACAGCAGAGAAAAAACAGGCAGCTGGAAACATCTACGTTTTTTAGGCCAAAGGTAATCTTTAAAACTGAATTTATTGTCACTGAGAGCCAACATAGCAGTATTTACATAAAAATTGAAATGTCTCCTTCTCCAAAACCTCAAACCTGGCAACAGGGGGCTGCAATCCCATATGGTAACAGTTGTGTGGATTGGAGTAGCTGTCTCTGACAGAGCGTGTGCTTACTTATTTATACCTCTGTTGGACCCTGTGGGTATTTGAGTATGTAATCCATGGTATACATAGTGCCTTCATGCTCTCTCATTTTTTATTATCTCATTCAGTTTAGCTTGTCTCATTCAGTTTAGTTTGACTCAATAAATTTTTTTTAACACCTAAAGTAGTTGGTACCTAGGAGCATAAAATAAGGAATGGTCCACACCATCAAAGGACAATGGAAGAAGGTACAAAGTAGAATGAGAACAAATAAAGAGCATTCATGCAACCTGGGTTACCAGGGAAGGTTCTATAGAAGAGAATGCCTCATTGAGTTTAGAAGGATAGGTCAGAAAATCATTCTTGACAGGCAATCAGGCTGAATAAAAGGAAGGAGAAATGAAGCAGCAGGTAGAGTGAGAATAGGTACAGGGTATTTTTGTTGTTGTTTTTAGCAATCACACAGTTTCCGATGTCAGAAGTCTACTTTAACCGATGGCAATCTCCAACTCCTGTTGACCAGATGTTAGCCCCAAGTAATGTTTTTGCTCCTCATAAAATACCTGATTAGTTTAATTAATGACAGTTGTCATGTATTAAACATAAATTTTTATAGTTCCACATAAACAGCTTTTATAAATGCAATTAATTCCAATAATCTTTGTTAAAGAATAAAATTAGTGTGATCAAGTGGCTTACAGATAAGAATTTTCCTTTTTTGATATTTTAAAAAAATTGGTATTTAAATCAAATCACAAGCTTACTTGAGACAACTGAAACAGCCAAAATTATTTCAATCTTTTTGTATGGCTGAGGATCCAAGCAACTAATATAATAACTAAATCTTTCTCTTTATATTGTAAGATGTATCAAGCTGTAAGTTGCAAGTCATTTTGTTGTGCTATTTATAAGGTATTTCAAGGAGTGAACAAAACAGAAATATTAGCACTCTCTGGAAATATACCCACTTACTTCCTTATTACCCATCTATTTATACCCAGTCTTGTTCTAGAAAAGATTGATGTGACTTGCACATACTTAGATAGCATAAGTAAAAGCAGAGCCAGAGGAAGAAACAAAGGACATAAAATGCAACTAGGAATAATGTTAAAATGTAAAATGTGCATCATAAGGATCCATACGATTGCTATAACCGACTCACAAGTTGGTTCTGAGCATTCCACCAGATGGAAACCTGACCAGTTGCTCAGTGCACCAGGCTCATAATGTAGAAGCAGCCCCTTATCAGGGTAATGCAAAGACTGTTGTCCTAAGATCAAACAGGATATGCTCGGCAATGTTCTTATATTTTACTGTAATATAGGCTGATGTTCACAGTAGACCTGCCGGTGACTTCTCTCTCCTATTTACCTACCTGCCATAATCAACATGAGTAGCTAAGACAGGACACACAGCAGGCAGTACTGGAACAGTGTTTTATATAGAATATCTATACTTATTTTTGTTTCTGAATTATCATTTAATTTTTCATGCAATATATTGCTAAACATCAAGCAAGAAATTTTTTAAAAATCCTATATCCTTAACAGTATCTTTTATGAAAGAATCACCAAGAGTGATGACTGGTTCACTGCCGAAAACAAGAAAATCATGATATTTGCCATTCAAAAAATTCAAATACTTTGTCACCTTTCTATTTGTATAAAGTCTGTGAGCTCAGCACTGTATCTAGGTGACAGCATTTATTTAAAATCTCTTATTGTTATTTTACTTATAAAGGTGCATGAAGGTTATAGTGTTTGACAAACTCATGATAGCTAAATAAATGTCAGTATTTTTAAAGGGAAAATGTGAAATTTTACATTTTGACATACAATTGTTTCACCTTATTTTTTTTAGGAAAGTGCAAAAGAGAATAGCTCAGTGTTAAGTTAACAATTGGGGTGACATTTTAGATTCCGACTGAACAATGGCTCTGTGCTAAGCACGGTACTAAAGGCATTCGGGTTCACAGACCATAGTAAGTGTCCTGGCAACGCCCCTGTGAAGTGAGCGTTATCATTCCTGTATATTGATAAGGAGGCAAAAACTCTAATGCCACGGTCAGTAACTTTTCTACACAGGGATAGAGAGTACTAGCTGTAGACATGGTTGACTACTGAGTCTCTGCCACAGCTACTCCACTGGGCTGCTGAATTGTGAAAGCAGCCATAGACAATACTTAAACTAATGGGTGTGGCTATCTGCCCTTAAAACTGTATCTTCAAAACAAAAGGCAGGTCCTTGGACCCTTCTCGGCATCTGAACGTCATTAGTAAGGTGCTCAAGATCATTCACTTAAGTAATGAAATCTGAATTAAAGTTCAGATATTCTGCTTTGAAGCCTGGTATTCTTTCCACTCTCCCACAGCTTCTTCAGTAAGTAGATACCCATCTTAAAACAAGTAGTTATTTGTAGACAACTTTTAATTAGTTTCTTATAATCTAGCAAAAATAATGTATCAGCAGCCTGTTAGAAAGATGTTTTAAAATACTGAATCAATAACCTACAAGTAGTTTTACTTACAGGCTGACAAATAAACTTTGAAAATGGTTTTGTTGAAGCCAAATGTAGCCTCTTTTCCCTTAATCAAACAAATCAACACATTTCCCTATCTGTCCACCTAGTTAACAGATATTTGTGGAGAAGCTTCCAAATGCTGGGCATTGCTCTCAAATTTGCAAAAATCAAAATTAGGCCCGGCTGGTGTAGCTCAGTGGATTGAGTGCTGGCTGGGAACCAAAAGGTCCAGGTTCGATTCCCAGCCAGGGCACATGCCTGGGTTGCAGTCCAGGTCCCCAGTGAGGGCCATGTGAGAGGAAACCATACATTGCTCTTTCTCCCTCCCTTCTGCTCTCTCTAAAAATAAATAAATAAAATCTTTTTTAAAAAATCAAAATTAAAATGAAATACTAGCTAAGACCTATTGTAGTGTTCTGTTCACATAAGCTCCTTAGGACAAGTGCTTTTAAATAAAGGCTACTCTGGATCTTCCTTAACAAATCTTAAAAGCAAGCCCTGAAGCTATAAAACTGAAACCAAGTAAATCTGTGCTAGAACAAAGTTAAACACTGTTTAAATAATACAACTAATCCAGGTTCTAAAACACAGTATTAAAAAATGTCTGGTATCCAATTAAAATTCCAAGCAGGAAAAAAATGACAAGTAACCAAAAAATAAATTAATACAAACAGACGCAGAAAAAATAAGATAGAGTTATCAGACAAATCCATTAAAGTACTATTATAAATATGTTCTATATGTTTAATAAGGTAGAGGAAAACAAATATGTGAAGAAAGAGAAGAAAGGTATAAAATAGACCCAGAATGTTATTTTAACTTAGAGTTAAAATATATATTTGATGGGGTTAAGAGCAGGTTAAACAGTGCAGAGGAAGAGATCAGTTCACTTGAAAACATAATAATACAAACTGTCTAAAATACAGAACAATAGGGACACAGTGACCTATGGGACAATGCCAAGTAGTTTAACATATTGTAATTGAAATTCCAAAAATAAAAGAGAAAAAATGTAGGACAAAAATGTTTTTAATAATAATCACCACAAATTTTATGGATTTGATAGAACTTTTAATCCTTAACTTCCAAGAAACTCAACAAACCCAAGGACTATATACATGAAGAAAATACTCTTAGGTACACGATAATAAATAGAAAACTTAAAAATAAGCAGAGGAAAAGAAATTATTACATACATAGAAAAAAATATAAAAATAACTGCATACTGTTTTTCAGAAACTATCCAAGATAAAAGAAAACAACTATACCCCTAAAGTACAGAAAAATAAAATTTCTACCTACAATTCTTTACCCAGCAGAATTTATCTCAGAAATTAATTGGAAATAAAGATTTTATTTAACACAAATCAAAGAGAAGATCATTCATTGCTAGCAGATCTGAAGTAAATAAAACTTTAAAGGAAGTCACTCAGGTATTCAAAAAAAAAAAAAGATACCACCTTCCTTAAAAGAATGAACACTGGAAATAGCAAGTAGGTAGGTCAATATGAAAGACATGTTTCTACTTTATTTAACTATCTTGAAAGATAATTGACAATTTAAAACAAAATAGTACTTTTTGTAGCACTTATAATATACAAAAAGGTAAAATATTTAATAGCATAAAAAACAAGAAAGAAGACAAGCATACTATCTGAGATTCTTACACTATACCTGAAGTGGTATAATATTAAAGTGTGACAAGTCAAAGAAGTATGTTAAAAACTCTGGAGAAACCACTTAAAACTTAAAATACATGTAATTAATAAGTCAATATTAAAGGGAAAATCAAAGTAAAACAAAAACTTCAATTAACCCAGGAAATTGAAATCCTTTCTTAGATCAATTGAAGGAACAAATAGGAGATTGTAGAAAATTGATCAAATTGAAAATAAGTAGCAGGTTTGTGGTTTAAAACCCAAACATATAGCTAATCACACTAACTGTAAATTGTCTATAATCTGAAATAAAAAAGCATAGACTGCCAGACTGAATTTAAAAAGCAAGAACCAAATATGCGCTACCTCAAAAACCTGACTTTAAAGATACATATGGATTAAAAGTAAAATAATGGAAAAACTTACACCATGCAAACACTGAAAAGAAAAAGGCTGGAATTGATATACTATTTTAGACAAAGTAGATTTAAAAATAAAGAATATTATCAGATATAATGAGGCACATTTCATAATGACAAAGAACTCACTTATAATGGCCTTAAATAAATAACTTATATATTCAACTTCAGAATAGAGTATTACACTAATAAAACTGAAAAAAATAAATACATCTACCAGTCTTTTCTTAGTAATTGATAGAACAAGAAAAAAATCAGTACAGTTATTTATAGAAGACTTGAGCAATACTATCAACCAAAAATACCTACTTCATATTTATGTCATTTCACCAAACAACAGATTCAATATTGCTTTCAACTTTACAATATTGTGGATTACAAAACAAGTCTCAATAATGGTTAAAATAAAACTGAACTCCGGCAAAATATATTCTCTGAACACAACAGAATTTAACTAGGACAGGAAGATATCTGGAAAATTCTCAACTATTAGGAAATTAAGCAACACATTTCAAAATATAAAAAGGTCAAAGAAAAAATCACAAGTGAAATTAGAACGTACGTATTTTGAATTGAATGGAAATGGAAACACAACATAGAATTGGTGGGGAGCTTCCAGAGCTGTGCTTAGGAGGAAATTTAGAATCCTCAATGTTTGTTTTATTTTTTTTTAAATGGTCTAAACTCAATGATCTTAGATTTATTTCCATCTTAAGAAATAGAAAAAGAAGAGCAAATGAAAGCTAAATCAAATACAAGGAGAGAAATGATAAAGATAAGAAGAGAAATCAATGAAATAAAAATAGAAAAATAAGTTCCAAATAGCAACATAGCCAAATTATTATTATTATTATTTTTAGAGAGCAATAAAATGGATAGATCTCTAGACCACAAAAATGAGAGCTAGATGTTTTTATCCTCATATCGCAAATGAAGAAACTAAGACTAAGAGTAGAGAATTGATGTTTTTGTGGCCATCTACCTACTGACAAGATCCTAACTCGAATCCAAGTCTGTCTGAGTCTAAATTCCACTTTACTTTCAATATGCCGGCAGTAAATAAGTAGTTGTGTATTGTGGGTTTGTACAGACAGATTTTCCCTTACATTTTCCCTTACTCTTAAAAGAATGACCAAGCACTAAAAGTAAGAGTGGAATACCTTTCATACCAGAAGTTAGACACACTGCCATAGATTTTTATCCATCAGACAGTACATTATTAACTCATTTCCAGCATCACAGCATCTGTGGTACAATGGAGAACTTCAGTCAGTGCCATTCACACTACATCTCTGTGCTTGGTCCCCCTGGAGCTGTGCAGCTGGTCACCTTCACAGCCATACCTCCTGGCTTCTCTGGTTCATTCACTAGTTCAACAAATACTTACAGAGCATCTGCTATGTGCTGAGCTCTGAGACTGACTCCAAGGACACGAAGATTAATAGGTATCTTAGAGTTTGGTGAGAAAATGAGCAAAGGCACTGGTAATGACAAGGCATTACAGTGTGATCAGAGCAACATGGCAACTCTTAGGAGAGACTTTTCACTCAGAGACCGATGACTAATTATCTGGGATGGCCCCTCCCCTTTCTCTCTCCTATTTCATCTTTTTACTCCTCTGCCACCAAGTCAGTGCTCCTGCTCCACAGAGGTAATAGTGCACCGCAGGTCAAGGCAAGAATGGCTGGGTTTCCAGCCCTTTGATGATGGACTCTCAGAATTTGTTGGCTAATTATAGGTTTCTTAGGTAAATAAATCTATAAGAATACCAAGCCTGTGTTTGTGACTATCGACTTCTTTTCTCTTTAATGTCAAAGTTACTCGTCTAACAACCACTTCCCATCAGGGGCAGGTAGAGAAGAAACACCAGAGGGAAAGAGGAGGGAGAAAGCCCCTTCTGCTGGAGTTGTAAATGCCGTGCACAGAGGAGCCCTGAGGGTCTTGTTCATGACGGTACCCCTTTCCCACCACTCCCCGCATGCCCACTCGTGTTGGCTGTGCTTGGATACCAAATGAACGAATGGATGACTGAGAGACGGATGCAAGAAAGAATTAGCTGGAAAATATGGGCTTTTCAGTGCACAGGAAAGAATGTTACAAGCAGGGAGGAAAGCTCATCCAAAAAATCAATTAAGGGAATTATGACAAGTGTCAGAAACTGAAAATAGAGCAATCTAGCAATATTGAAGGATAAGGGAATTAATAAGGCAGAAAAGGTATAGATGTAATTCTGAGTCAACTTAATTATTTGGTGTCATAAGCTTGTTGAATAAACTCTGTTTCCATCAACTGGGTTACCATTTTCTAGCCTGTCATAATATCTAGTTAATAAAATATTAAACCACCTTCTATATGTCACTTTGGATTTATGGCCTATCAAAATGAGCATATATATTATTTTAAATATAAGCAAACATAATGATTTAAAGCATATAGCATATTTTAAGTTTTCCCCAATCTCAGTAACTTTGTCTGAGTTGTCTCGGTTGGGAAGCTCATAAAATCATTCTATAATTTTAAAACACTGTTAATCACTCTGAAACTTAACATTTTCCTCCGTGCACTTGTGGCAATGGCTTCTGAGAGCCTCACTTCAATTAGAAATGTCCAATTACAATAAATGCCTCTAATAAAGATGTAAAAGGACAGGGATAAAAGCAAAGGAACAGAAACACTGAAGAAAAGGATTCTAAAGAGCAACCATTATTCAGTTTCTTGTAATTGCTCTCAAAATTTACCATCTCCCTTAAAAGAAAGAAATATGAATTATATAGAATGTGTTAATAACAATTGTACTTTGGGAGTTTTCCAGGTGGGTCACATAAATGGGGGAGCAATGTACATGAAGTCATGCATATCCTTCTGAGTACCTAAAGATAATATCAATTTTAAAGTATGCTAAAAAATTGGGTTAATTTTCCCCTACTTTCTTGGTTCCAGGTTGCCTTGTTCAGTATGCTTTTGAAACAACTGCAAGAAATAAATTGTCAAATGCCAACATTTAATCTGTTAACTATACAATAAGATCATATTTTAACTGTAAAATTATTAATAATTTTTTGGTGTTAATTCACAATTACTACGACATTAACTGCCATCTCTGGGTTCGTGTGGCCCACATGCAGAAATATTTTCTGACCAGCTCTTAGGAAGAAATTAAAATTCAAGGGCTCAGGCTAGACTTATATTAGCTGAATAAACTCTGTAAGTACAACATTTTCTTCCAACGAATTAGGCTCTGTCCAAGGATGGTGCGCCAGTTTTGATGTGATGGTCTGTGTCACCAGACAGATCTAAGTCCAGAGGCAGGAGAAACTTTGGCAAGCTTGTCCCTCCAGTAAAAATCAGGTTTTGCTCTATTTTTGCCCATCAGGAAGTCTAAGACATTTAGGAAAATCCACAGGAAGTTTATGAAATAAATATATGCCTGCTATTGGTCGACTATTTATTAGGCTTTGTAGTTCCATGATTTAGTTTACTTCTCACACTTCTATGAGTTAGGTTGGTTTTATCATTTCTATTTCACTGAGAAGCAAAATGAAGACAACAAATGACCAATGACACATCTAAGAAGAGGAGCAACAGGATTCGAATCCAAGTCTATCAAACTCCAAATCCTCTGTTTTTTCTCCCATAACCATAAAATGCCGATCCTATAGAAACTTTAAAAAAAATTTTATACTTTTTATTTTGCTGAAACGTTAGATCCTTTGAGATCTGCTTGACTTCAGCAACGTGATTTCATATAGATTCACCTTAACAAAGTACAGTAACTAAGGGGATTGTTTTGAGAAACCGTAATATTCTAGAAACCAAATGCATCTCTGGATTCTGGCAGCACAATTTGAGGCAGGACTGCAAAACAATGGTTCATTGTCACCCCATAATGATTGATTTCATGAATATTTCTTCCGGCCAGATAGACCACTTGATCATATCTGTATAATAACCAATGAAGTGCACCACCTATTTTCTTTAAGAATTTTCCTTGTAATTTTTCAATTATAGTTGCTTTTTAAAACAGGAAATCTGTGGCTTGGAATACGTAGCAACTTTACTCCCTGTACTCATACATTGGTACTTTTCTTTCCTTCACCATCTTGGGAAATATCTGAAATAAACCATTCTTATACAAAAACCCATGTAAAACACTCTGAACCCAGAATGTTCTGTTTACTATGACTCACACTTAAATATCATTCTATGGAGAAAAATTGACCCCTGTGGCTTTTAATATAATCAAAAAGGCAGAGAACATTCTCTCACCTCCATCTAGAATATCAAAAACAGCAAAGACCTTTCTACAGGAATACCTCTATTGTTATAATAAATTAGCCATTAACCCATATTCCAATATTCCATATTCCAATTATGGAAAATATTCCAATACTCCCATATTCCAATTATGGAAAATATACCTTGACAAAATTTCATTTAAAAAGAAATAAGGTAAGGTACAGAATGAACCACAGATTTCTTCAGGGAAACCGAGGCGGGGAATGGGGTGGGGGACAATGGAATTACTACCTGAAATTGACATTTTATTTCCTTCTCATGTTTGCTAACAATACAGGAGCTGACGAAGCTCAGAGCCTGCCACTTAAAGAAAGACTCTGCTTGAGGAGAATAAAAGGAGAAAGAGAATAATGTCTCCAAGAGTCCCATTAATAATGCATCAGTCAATGTTTCTTCCCAAACTTCACCCGTGATCCTCCAATAGCTCATCCTCCAAATGGCACTTCCCAGCTACCTCTCACACGTTCGGTAATAATTTCAAAGTGAGAGCTGTAAATAAACAGAAGTAGCCCACTTCCTGTCATGCCCTTACCTGGATGCAACATGGAGACTAAGCACATGGACTCTGGAACTATTGACTTAGGTTTGTAGTCCAGCTTCGCTGTGGAGGTGGCACCTTGCCTTTGCCTCAGGTCCTCGTGTATAAAGTGGAGGTGATAAGAGTATCTCCTTCACAGAATGTGGTGAGGACTGAATGTGAAATACCTATAACACTGCCTTCACCAGAGCAGGTTTTCAGTCGATGTTAACAAGTGTAGATATTTTGCTTTGTTTTTTGTTTCTTTTTTTAGAAATTGTTAATATCTTGAAGAAATTGCAAGTTTAATGCTCTAACTCCATACTGATATAATTATAGAAATTCCATTTATACTTTCAATTTAATGGTGAAAACCAGTGTTTTTGTTTCAAGCTTCATCACACTCTCATTAACTACTCAGGGAAAAAATCCCATCTGTCTCTGAACAGTATTTCAAACCTCACTGGTCACTAACTTCCCTCTCCTCAAAGATTTTCCATGCTCCTGCACTTGTAGATTATGTTTTTAATGAGTTGAAAGAGGAGTATTCACACTTCGCCATGTTTATTTCTTCCCACTTTTAAAGTGAATAACAAATAATATTTTATTTGCTAATTCACTCTCAGTCACAACTCACCTAATGGCATGCTAATCAATCTCTCTCTCTCTTTTCCATATATGTACCCATGGCCATTGAAACCAATAACTGTTGTTAGGGTTTCTTTCAAATCATATAAACAAGCAGAGTTACAGAGGGGGACCCACTAGTCCCAGTTTTCTGGGCACTTTGTAGATTTAAGCATTGAAAGTTCCCATGTCCAGAGAACTCCTCTGATCCCAAACAAACTGGGTGGGACATTTGGTCTTTCTCCATCATTCATATTGGACAAATGTATTACAATGGTCTTTAAAAAATCTCAAACTATTAAGTGAAGCATATAAAGTGACATTGGACTTCAGACTTAGAAGTGCTGGTTACACAGAATGTCCTACCTTTGCTTATTTTCAGCAAGTCAACAAGACATTCAAGGTTCTCTTATAAAATGAAATTGGAATATTGGTCTTTGTTATACTAGGGTTGTTGTGAAAGTCAAGTGTAATAACGGTCATGAAAACAGAATCTTAACAAAGGAAAAGTTTCACGTTATCTCATCTGATCTTAAAATTTAGTACAAAGGCTGCTGAATGCTTCTCCTCTCATAGACTGAAATGAAGTATTTGTGTAAGTTGAGAAGTTGAAATGAAGTAGTACACAAGATGTTTTGTTCTTTTACACTGATATTTTATTTCCAACCATATTCATAAGAAACTTTATTTTATGTTTAAACAATAATAAAAGTTCACATCTGGTATTCCAAAATTCTGTCATAAATGACTCCCCAAACCTTCCTGTGTATATTTGTTATACAAACATCTTCTCAGTTCAAAAGGAATCAGTAAGAAGAGATTAAGTACTGCTCTCATCAGCAAGCATTTTCACACGCAGTTACACAGATGTTGTTATTTAGGGGAACCACTCCTTCACGGCTAGACAGTGTGCTTGTACACACACCCGGCTTCTGAAAAACAGACTGTGTAACGAGGCAGTTCTCTGTGGATCTGTTGGAAAGGAATAATAATAACACCTACCACGTGAGACTGGTGTGAAGACTGCATGGTGGATAAAGGAGAAAAGTCTAAAACAATACCTGGCCCAATGCAAAGTATTTTATCATCTTTCTTAGTTCGGGCCAGTCACTGCTCTGAGTGCTGAGAACAAGATATTGAGTTATGTTGGTTACGGCCCTCAAGGAGCAGCAAATGAGTATTATATGTGTTTTGGGGGAGGTGATCCTGGGTCATGGTGTTGAGTAAGGCTATCCTAAAGAACACCGCATGCAGTCTCTCCCCTCAACTCAGAAAAGGGGTCTAACCTTTCTATGCCTCCATTCCCTTATAAGCTTCATAGAATCTCCTGTTGAAAACCTTAATCCAAGTTTTTGTATTTTTTCCATTACCAATTAGTCCCCTTATAAAGATTTAATTAAAAAATAAAGGAGAAGCTACCATACCTTAATTTTTTTATTTAAAAAAGAAACCAATAAAGTTTTTTTATAAAAAGAACAAGAAAGAAAGAAAGAGAGAGAGAGAAAGAGAAAGAAAGAAGAAAGAAAGAAAAAAAGAAAGAAAGGAAGAAAGAAAGAAAGAAAGAAAGAAAGGAACCTTAATCCTAAATCACTTCCAGGTTTCGAGTGTGTTTAGTCTTCAATAATTTCTCTTACCAAACAGAATGTCAGGACTTTCGCCATTTCAGTACACATCAGGGTCAACAAAAGTAGCTCCTGTCTGCATTTCAGTGGCCTCTACTCTGAATGCTTGTGCTAATAGTTTGCTTCCTCAGGGCTCCAAACCGAAAGAGTCTTTGTGTTCATCTTAACCTTTTCATGGGTTGTCTTCTTCAAGGAAATATTGCAGGAACATTGACATTTTCTCCATTAGAAAGCTGAAGAATCGGTTTCCACATAATGCACTAAAAATGTGGGTACGAGTGAGGATGTTTCACTTAGCCAGCTAAGCTGAGAACATCCTCTGTTGTCCTCTGTGGTTATGGTGACCATTTGGCACAACAGCCCCCCAACCCCATTTCTGCTGTCACTGCTTCCTCACCCACTCCTCAGTCCCTCAGTAATTCTGCAGTACCAGTCCCCTGTCACCACCCAAAGGGAGACAATCAGTGACATGTTGCACTGTACAACTATTGAAAGTGAAATTATCATTTACAATATCTGCTGCTGAAATGAAGGCCATCATATCTCATTTGGTTTTATTAATTGCCAACCTTTTTCTTTAACTCTCTTAACAGCATGACACCTACTACAGTTTTCTGCATTGGAAAAATAAAAGTTTCTTAAAGATGAATATTATATCTTTTCACTTTCTTCAACTCTGTGTATTTACTCATTAAGGGCAAGTGGGAATGGCATCTAAAGACTATGCAGTGGCTGCAGGGAAGCTTGCAGGGCAGGTGCGGAGCTTGGTGCCCAGCTCCAGTCCCACACAGAGGTCCCATTAGCCACAGTGGCCCATGACTCAAAATGAGTCCCATCACAAGCCAGGCTGCCCTCCTGATGCCATCCATGGTCTAGTCCAGGCACCAACAGACACATCATCCCAGGATCAGAAGATCATGGAGCCATGCAGGCTTGGAGTTGGGTCTCTCCAAGCAAAAGTGACTGTTCAATCAATTTTCACCTTGTTTAAATTCCTCATTAGGGTTCTTCAGAGATTCAGGTTAGCAAGAGTCCAGGGTTTTATCTTGTGAGTGGTCTTACCTTCTCCCTTATGTTCATGGCTGACAAATTCCAGACAACATTATGTTCTTTGGCTCTCCTAATTATTGGAGTTTTTGTTTTACTATCTTACCCATACGGAGAACTACTTCTTTTTTTTTTTTTTAATTTCCTCACAGTCTAGGGGCCAGAAATCAAATGTCATTATTTTTTAATGTCCTCATATTCTAGAGGCCAGAACTCAAATCTTATTACTTCATACTCATTTAAACAGCAAAAGTAATTAGTGGCTGAGTTCTAATTATTCCTTTTTCACGGATTTTTTTATCCCATGTCCCTCTTTTCACCCCCATGCCAGAATACTGATAAAAACAATGATGACTTGAGTTTATGGGAGGTCTACTGTGGGTCAGGCATTTTACATTCATAATCTCTAAATCCTTGCCAACACCATGTAATGAAGGCATTATCTGTATTTGTTTTTTCTCTATTTCTCTTACTATGACCTGATACATACATATTTAATTAGTTTATTTATATGTTCATTGGTCACCTCAACCAATTAGAATGTAAGCTCCACGAGGACAGGGATATTTGCTTTGTGCATTGCTGTATCACCAGTACCTAGAACTGGTACTAGGTTAGCCAGGACCAAATCTGTTGCCCATCATTTTAATTTAAAACATAGCGTAGTACTTTATATTTAAGTATCACCCAATAAATATTTCTTAAATAATTAATGAGATCAAGAATGATACACAAAACTCCTCCTTTTCTGTTTCTGTCTAATTATGTGCTTTTGGCATCTTATTCCTAACTGGCCTACCTTGCACTTTTTTATATCTCTTAAACACCAAGCTATTTTGAAAATGTATGTTGTATCAGCCAGCATTCAATCAGAAAAGCAGAGCCATTAGGAGAACCCATGATATGAACAGATTTATCACAGGGATTTGATCTTCTGAAACTGTGGGAGCTATAAGATTACTGTCTTTGCACCTGAGGTTAGAGCCTGAGGTCCACTCATTATTCAGTCAGGAAGGGAAGGTGGAGGTAAGGTGGGGAACAGCAAACAAAAGCTGGAGCCCATAAGTGTGGGGTCCATGAAAAGGAAGTGAAATCTGTGTCATATCCTACTGCCTCTGACCTTGATGATGTCAGTGCCTGAACAGACCTGGACCTCCCAGCATAGAATTAAACACACACACCTGGGCCAGGATTCAGACAAGCTGAAGGAGGGTCCAGAGGAAGGTGGAATAGTTGTAGACCTGCCTGCTGCCCAAACTAACGAGGCGAACCACCGGTCTGCAGCATGTCGTATATGTTACAGAATGGCTGCAGCTTCACTTCTGTGTCCCGTTATCCTACAAGGATCTCTCTTGTGGCCTCCCTCATCTGGAAAGAGAATTCTAAGAAAGATAGTTCAACCTTACCACATTGACCACTATAAAACTTCTTCTCATTATCTTCCAGTTACTTGTTCATGACAATTTTTAGTTGCATTTCTATTGAACAAATTATTAACAATCCACCTCCATTAAGATGAAAAACTTGAGGAACAATCTTTTGTTTTTTTGTAATGGTCTTTTGTAAAGTATTATTGAATTCCTAATGACATCTTACCTGTACTATGCCACTTAACATTTGATTGGACAGTCACTTAAATGAACTTCTCTACTGGGTAGAATTGGGTTTATCTACACAAAACATTAAACCAAAAACAAACAAACAAATAAAATATTTCCTTAAACAAAATAAATTTTTTTTTCTTTTTCACATAAGAAAAATATAAAAGTTGGAAGTCTAAAGCTGGTCTACTCGTGAACATCAGAAATCTAGGCTTTTTCTATCAATGACATAAGGCTTGGCATCTTCAAAGTTACTTAATGGTCCAAAATGGCAGTTAGATCTCCACTCACCATGCCTGCTTTCCAGGAAGAGGTAAAATTCAAAGACCCCTCTTAGTTTCCTTACAACTTTCTGAGAGCCTTCTTGGAAATTTTGAAGAGCAACTTTCATTTGTATTTCAGAGTTTCAAGAGAAGCTGAGAATTATAGTCCAGAGCTGTGCACATTTCTCAGGGGAAGTGATTATTGGGAAGCAAATAGCAATGCCTGCCACAATTTCTAAGAAATACTCCCTGCACAAATCATACTTACCAACAGAAAATGCTACTTTCTTCCCAAGGGATGAGAATATTATCAAACATAATGGTGGGCTTTAAAAGAGTTAATTTTGTGGTAAATGACTTCATTCAACATTGTCTACAAGCACTTTTGAACGTTTGCCCTTACAATATGGGTGTTACAAAGAATGTCCTCGAACTCTTAAGCGGAAGCAGTGAGGATAACACAGAAAGCCAAATTTCACAGGCAAAATATGTTGACTGTTGGAAAGCTGTGCAGTATTATGAGAGCTCATTGGGACCCTGGGTGCCCACCCTGGGTGACAGCCATAGGAACTGGAGACTGATTCAAACAGAGCTGTGGGTGGGCAGGGACTGGTACGTTGAGATTAACATGAGTTTATCATGACGTGAACCTGGTTGTGGAGAGTGTAGGGGTCAAGCCAACAGGGAAGGGTTCATTGGTTTGCCACAGGGCATTTTTCCTCTTGAGAGAAGGGAAAAGCTCAGGGGGTAGGCAGGGGGACTTGATAAGAATCCTAAGGAACTGCAGAAGTGGAGGAAGCAAGACAGAATTTACTTTGGCCACAGAATTGATGTTTGTTAAATAGCATAACATGTAAACCTGAACATCCCACAATTCCTCTTGTAGGTCTTACTTTAAAGGTGGTTCTTCATCAATCTGATTATATTACCATCTAAACACTTTTCTGTCTTCATTATTAAGAATGCTGTGCCAGACAAAACATAAGCTTAATGAAACCACTACAGCACTGTATCTTTGCTTTTGTTGCCTTGCCTCTCTGGCAATGAAAAAGGAAGTTAGTTTGTCAGAATTTGCTTGTCACTTAGCAACGTTGATTACAGTATATGAAGAGTGACTACAGTGAAATGAGACAAATGTCTTACAGGATGCAGTGGCATTTATGCATCCTAACAATGCCACCTCCTTCAAAGTGTCATAGAGAAGAAGACAGTTGCAGTGGTTGTTATAGTTCCAAACACTTTAGGAACTTGTATTTTAGAATTCAAAAAAGATGGTGACTTTTTTTTCTTTTCTTTTTTTTGCAGCTCTTACATGTGCATTTTTTCCCCATCCCCCTTGGGTCTGTTCTACATGGTAGGCCCTGGGTAGGCCCAGAACACGTGGTTAAGAACACAGACTCCAGGAGAAGACCACCCACAATAAATTCCCAGCTCTCCTCCGCACAAGCTGGGCAACCTTAAGTGAACTTCTTATCACCTCCTTGTCTGTTTTCTCACCTGCAAAGTGGGGATGCTAACAATAGTTCCACATCATGGGGTCCGGGGCAAGGCTAAGAATTTAGGTAGGCTTTAAATGATTTTAGCGTGAGGATACGGTCCCTGGGAGCAAATAGAAGAAAAATACAATATTGGTGAACAAATAAACCTGAACATTAAACTATTTTTTTCTCACAAAATATTCTTCAGCAATGAAGTTAAATCTTAGCAACCAAGTATCTCATGTTTAAAAAAATAAAAATGGAGCACCTTTGTAATTAATCTCTTAAATTACTTAAAAATAACAGATTCTCAAAATGTAAAGAAAGGGCAGAACAAGGTATTTCTAAATTAACACTCTTGCCTTGAAGACAAATGAAAAGCTACTGAGAAATTAAAGAGCAGCCTCTAGTTCCTCAGTTGGCTTGCCTTGAAGATGATGCAGTCTAAATGAGCTTCAGTGGTTCAGTGTACATGGGGTGGGGTCAGTGCGGCAGGTCAAATTTCGTTTGAGGAGGGCAAATTAGAAATGTAGAATCAGTTACTGACTAGTTTTATGGGTCTTCAAATTGTTTAATTACAGCCTTTACTGAATTTATTAATTTCTATTCCCCACTGAGAGCTGAGTGGTTATCCCCAAAACACCATCTAAAAACAGGACCGCCATCTGCTGGAGCTGCAAAGCCCTGGTGCAGATGCAACCCTCGGGCTCAGCGACTCACGTGGAGCCCAGAATGGCTGAGCCATCAAGCATGCCTACCAGTATGGAGTAACTCTTGCTATGAAACTGTTCACTGCTCTGGAAAGGTTCATTTGCACTCTGGGTTTTGTGTGAGTACATAAATTCAGACTTGTGAATGGCTACGGAAACAGTAGCTTGACCAAAAGTGTGCTTCTTTATTCCCAGGTAGACCCTGATTTGAAGAATTCACGTGGGTCCTTCATTGTCTGTTTAGGCACATTGCAACTCATGCCACGGGGAAGGAGGTGAGTGGTAGAATGTTCTAGTTGGCTGGCCTTGGCCATGGCTGTTTTCTTGATTCTTCCTCAAAAGGATACGTTTGGTTTCAGGCATTATATCCCCACTCATGCAATAGGTATACAGCCCCTCTTTCTGGCTGTGAGCATTGCACAAGCTTTACCTGAATGTTATCTGAATGTAATTTATACCATGAGCTTGAACCAGACAGAGGAGAAACCTTTATTAATGCACAAAACAGAATTCTTTCAAATCCAAGATGAAAGACTGTTTTTGGAGTACATATTTGCAAAGGATTTCAGCTATCAACACTTACTTTTTTCTTATTATTTGCTTTTCTCTACCTGTTTCAAAGTGTTAATCTGATGCTTTCAGAGTTTCCTTTAAAAAAAATTTAAGATACTCATTAGGAACTCACTGTGGAGAGTTCAAAGGAAAATCTCTAGGACTCCTGTAAGTTCAAGGAGATGTGAAGAAGACCTTTGTGTCTGGCATGATATTATATTCAACCTTTGGGACACCAGCAAGAATGTCAGTAGGAGGTCATGCAACAGACATACATGGGTGTTATATGAGCATATAAAAAATAAAACATTGCTTTTCAAAATGATTCCTACTAAACGAGGGCATGAAATACACATACACACAGCAGAGGATAAAGAGGAGAGAATTCCATGGTCAA
Source organism: Micronycteris hirsuta (assembly GCA_004026765.1). Taxonomy (NCBI): domain Eukaryota; kingdom Metazoa; phylum Chordata; class Mammalia; order Chiroptera; family Phyllostomidae; genus Micronycteris; species Micronycteris hirsuta. The sequence goes on along the minus strand of PVJI01006668.1, from coordinate 34,550 downwards.
AGTCATTGGAAAAATGCTACACACTGTATCGTTTTACAGAGACATCCAATACGTATTATTATCTTAAAAGATAAGAAATTTCCTGTAGAAGAAATCTGTTCACACCAGAATTTCTCCAAGTGTTTGAACCACAAAATATCTTACCACTTGGGTTTAGTAGGATTTGTGTTTTCTGTAAAACACTTTGGAAAACATTGCTTAATAACCACCAGTTAAGGCTTGTATCAAGGATTAAGTAATGTACTACATTTAAAAAATAATTATTCTATCAATTTGAATCATTTTTCCTATGAACTAAATTACTATATCTCTACAATAGTCATTTGCATTTTTGAACATCTATAAGTTTGGAGCACTGGAATGTTGAAGTTTTGTCTGTAGAAGCCAGGAAACAATGCTTTACTCGAATCAATAGATAATTGCTTTTCTAACCTGGTGACTAATTTGGCAGTGATTTTTCCTTTTTCAAACTCCTAGCTGAAAATCACTGTAGCTTCCATATGCCTCCCATATGCCAGATAGGGAGTGAATATTATTTTCCAGCTATAATGCAGCTATGTAAGATCATCTCCATTTTGTTAAGAGAAAATGGAGCTACTAAAATGCTGAGAAACTTCACTAGCAAATAGCAAGGTGAGAGTCTGAGCCCAGGACTCTTTGACTTTTTCTGCTTTTTCCTTTGGACCACAGAGCCACCCTCTACTGTGAGCCTACCTGCCTTCTGCTTTTTAGGCAGAATATTGTGTCTATAATCAAACTAAAAGCACTCTGATCCCATCGGTTTCAAAGGATGAAAATTGACTGTGGGCTGTTACCTTAAGCTAAGTACCATCTGTACATGCATCTGTCATCACTGTTACCACACTCTGTTACAATTATTGGCTTACTCTTGGTTTCCTTTACAAATTTGTGTGTGGCTATGTCTTTTGTGCCAAAATTCCTAGAACTTACCATAAAGCACTGACTAATTATAAATACAATAATTCCTACCCGCATTAAGCAGTCACTTTGTGTTGGGACTTAATATACATGCTTTAAATGCTTTTAACATATTTTTTACTCCAATACCAGGAGGTAAGTGCCATTATTATCTCTCTGTTACAGATGAGCAGCCTGAGGCTCAGAGAGGTTAAGCAACTTGCCCAAGGTCACACAGCTAGTAAATAAAAGAGGCCATGGTCTGAGCATAGTAAGGACAAATAAACAATGATTGCAAAGAGCTAACATTGATTATAGTGTTACTCTGTACTAAGCACCGTCTAAGCGCTTTACATGAATTATGACTTTTATTCTTACAACAATTCTATAAGAAGAGTATGATAATAATCCCCACCCCCATTTTGTGCAGAGATGGAAATTTAGCAAAAAGAACTTAAATAACATTTTGTGTCACTGTTAGTAAGTGATGGGTCTAGGATTAGAACTGACTCCAGAACCTAAGTTTTGTGCTTTAAATAAATGAATAATTTAATAAAATTTTTAAAAACTGGACTAATTACAAGACAACTCAGTAGGGAGTCATGTACAAAAAAATAGGAATGACATACTTACTAAAATCATTAATCTTAGAAAAAGTCTGACACCATTTTTAAGAAGCAATAAAAAAGTGTCATCAGTGGTTTCCATTGTGAAATTATCCAAAATAAATCCCTGGCTTTCCTGAAGTTAGAGCGAATACTTTGGTACAGATTCCTTCTTGTGGCTTGTGTCTTAAAAAAAATGAATAGTAAGATTTTGATATGGTCTTTCTTGGGAAAATGAATTTGAAAGATTTTTAAACCAGTTATCAAAAAGAAAGCTAAACAGAAATTAAATCATCAGAGAATAACCTCTAGATATTTTCAAAATTCCTCCCCATAAAACATGCTTTTTCTATATGCTCTATACTTCTCCTCAAAAAAAAAATATTCCTGAGCTCGAAATCCTTAAAGGACTAGGAGCCAGAAACAAATAGGGGCAGCGAAAGGAGGAGAGAAAACAACAAGCACCATAAAAAACTATTATTTTCACAGACAACTCTGGGAGGGCAGTTCTCAGCTGCCCAACAGCTGCGTAATGTTCAGCAAATTTTGGCTGTCTGGATTTATGGGGTATAAAAAATGGCCGTCATAAGATCTGAAAATGATGAGCTTAGTCCTGAAATCACCGTGTCAACCCTTAGAAAGTGCAGTGGAAGGCAAATAAAAACGATTACATTGTGTGTGACAGAAGGTGCCGGCCCACAGAGCACAAACAGCCGTTCCCACAGGGAAACATTTGTCATAAGGGGGACATTGATGGTGGCCAGGAGCAGGCAGCCAAGGCAAGTGGGTGACAGGCAGGCTGCCTTGCTTTGGTGCCTACAGAAGGAAGGGTGGGTATACACTCCATCCCGGCCACATTGGCTCTTTGGGTGGCTCTCCGACCTTTCCACGTCAGTCCTGCCCCATGATGACACAGTGTAACAGGGTGCATCCAAGAGGGGGGCCCCCAAAGAGGGATTTGAGATGGGGTCCAGAAGAGCTTGGAGATAATTGGCTGCACACCACAGGGCCACACTTGCCCTGAATGCTGGCAGCTGTGGCCAATTGTGGGCGGAGCCGGAAATGACGCTGCAGAGAAAAAGATTGGCTCTGGGATTTAAACCCAGGCCAGGCAGCCATTTGGTGTCTCTTTTTGGGACCACATGGCTTGGGTGTCTTGTTGGGACCACGCAGTTTCAACGGAGTGGGGACCACGTGGCTTTGGAAGTGCTCCCTTTTTGCCATGTGGATGGTGCCGGGAGTCTGCATGAGATATGGTACCCCAGACGGGCAGAGGGAGAGGGAAGGACTGTGTGCATTTATGCATATTCTAAAGAACTTCAGTCTATACAACTTCTGAAAAAATAATAATTCCTTTCCTTTTACGTCTTTCCTCTGGCGGCGGGCAAAAGGAATCTGGTAAGGGGGAGGAACCCCGGGGGAAAAATGGGGGTCTTCCATATCATTCAGCCCCTCCCTGTCTGTTCTGTAACAACAGCATCTCTGTGGTGCCCTGAGGCCATCTGTGGATGAGAATTACTCCGATTAGTGAGCACTTACTATGTCAGAAGCAATTCTAACCACTGTATATCTATCCCCTTATTTAAACTCTAAAAGCTCCAGCAGTAGGTATTATTATCAATTTCACCATACACCTGGGGAAACCAAGACATGGAGAAATTAACTGCCCAAAGCGGGTAGAGAGGAAGAGTCCAGAATTCTGAGAAAGACAATCTGACCTGATTTCACCCTCTTAACAGTCTATGCTGAGGTTGGCAAACAGCAGCCTGCTGGCCAAATGGGCCCCCAGCCTGTTATTTTAGTGGCCCACGAGCTAAGGATAGTTTTTACATTTTTAAATGGTTGATGGGGGTGAATCAAAAGAAGAGTATTTCGTGGCATGTGAAAAATCACATTATATTCAAATTTTACTGTTCATAAACAAAGTTTTATCAGAACATGACCATGCTTATTCTTCTCTACATTGTTCACGGCTGATTTTGTGCTACCATGAAAAAAGTGAGCCATTACAACAAGGTGGCAAGGAGTGAAAAGACAAAAGTAGTTCTTCTCTGCCCTGTTACAGAAAGGTTTTTGGTGCCTGGTCTACGCCATACTGAGCAAGGACTGAGGCGGAGTCTCCACATTCGATGTAGTCAAGTGACAATCCAGGCAAACCTTCTATTCCCCCATCCCCATCTATTTCATTTCACATCTTTGTTTCTGTATGTGAATGTGATGCAGTAGCAGATTTCTGACCTATCCCCAATGGGGTTAGTTTATTTTGTCTTGAGACATATGGCTAGAAATACCCCAGGAAAAGTGAGCATTCTACAAAAATGGAACTAGTAACCACAACTAATTTCCAAAATATAGGTATTGTGACTTTAAAAATATTTGGGCCAGTGTTCAAGTGGGAGGGAAAAGAAGCATTTAAAATCTCTTTGTAATTAGATTGCTCCCATCAAAGAATAGAAAGTTAAATTGTTGCCCAGAAAAGGCGGACCCTTCAGCAATTCCAGTCAGTAAACTGCCTTCACTGTGGTTCGGTGATTCTCACCTGGGAATAAGAAAATGCAGGTGAGTCACTGCTGCTGAAGACACGTGTGTGCATAAAACAGCAATCAAAAAGGAAAAGGGAAAGGTCGCTGGGAAATTAGTGCTTCAGCTTTCCTTATCACCGGATCTTGAATAGTTTAATAAATAAAGTCCACATTTAATTTAAACATCAGTTTAATAAAAATTTCACCTGAATACTTCAGGCCTGGCTTTTATCTCTCTGGCATCACTATAGCAACAGGACAGGAGCAGGATTTGGCATTTCCTTAACCACAGTTAAGGGGGTAACCAATCAAATAGGTGCACTTACAACAAAAGACCTGTAAAATATGCATCATTAGCCCAGTGGAGCTCTGGTTTTCTCTTGTGTTAATATGCATTCCAAAAGAACAGAGAACAAGATGGTAGATCTAATGATTATCTCCAAAGAGGAGATACTAACCTGTACTCCCAAGGGGACTTATCTGCATAAGTACAGTGGGTTTAAAGGCCCCCAAGAGCTTGATTCTTTGACGTCAGACATGTGGGTTTTTCTGCTCCTTTCCCGTATGCAGCTCTGAGCCTCCACAAGCTCTGAAAGATAAAGGCATTGCTTCCCTGATGCACCAGAGCTGCAGGCTTTCTCCGTGCTGGAGGTAAACCGGCATGAGAGCCAAACAGAGCAGCCTTTGTAGGCTGCCAGCAAATGAAGTCTGTGCGGTTTTTACAGATATGGGATGAAATTTCAGGGGCAAAAGCAGAGGGGCCAACTTCCCAGACTGGGTTCAGAAAACAGCTTAGTCCAGCGTCATAGAAGAAACTGACTTCTTTACCTCGGATTCCCTGGAGATGATGGGGTAGGAGAGAAGCTAGAACAGGACTGCGCTACCTAAACCTTAAACATCTTTTCTCTTGGTTCTCGAGAAACATCTAAAATACTGTCAAAACCAAACATTTAAAACCAGAACATGTCAATGATTCCAACACCCTCATTTTATAGACCAGGAAACTGAGGCTCAGAGAATTAAAATAAATTGCCCAGGGTCATCAGGTGATTTATGAGATGCTCAAGTCTTTTATGGGACACTGAAGGATTCCTTTTCTGTTACACATATCACCTTGCCTCCCTGCTCTTCCAAGCAGGGACCAATCAAGGGAGAGCAATGGGGGAAAAGGTGAGACAACTGTAACTGAAAACAGTAAAAAAGAATTAAAAAAAAAAAAAAGAATGATACTGGATCGCTACTCATTGTACTGAACTCTGGTAGCCAACAGCTAATATTGCTGGTTGAAACATGTCGTTAAAAGCATATGTCTAGAATGAGGAAACGATGTTCTCATGATTTGTTCCACTCTGGGGAGCTGGTGAACTCTTGACATTCTAATTGAGATAAGCAAGGAAAGTTTAAAGTTGCTCCCTACAACGTCTCACTTGAAAGGCAGTCAATCAGTCAGTAGAAAGTGTTTCCATCTTTGAAGTACACTAACCCCTTAGATAAGCCAATTCAGCCAGAATCTGTTAGGAAGGGGCATAATGTTGCAGAGTGTTCGCTCTCCAGCTGGGCTAGTATTCAATTACACGTATTCAACAGAGCCTAGGAGAATGCAGCTAATCGTGGCAAGGTTCAGCGTTTCTTCAGTTATTAGGATGTTGTAGAAAAATATAGAATGCTTAACTCCCAAGTCTTTCTCGTTACGAGGAAACAGGGTAGTAAGTTGGAACAACTTATGTTATGCTCCATAAATATATTCCACTATCCCACTATTTCACTTTATTATGTACATTCATTGCTCAGCCTGAAATATCCTTGTTCCACTCTCAAGGTTCAGGTCGAGAATTGGCTCCTCCTCCATGACGTTTTTGATCCTCCAGGCCACACAATGGGCCACTCCTCTGTGCAACTAAAGGGCTCACAGCATTTCTTCATATTTCTGTTGTTGAACTTGCAATGTCACATTGTATCTCTATTTTGTGTTTGCTTGTCTTTCCCATTGGACTATAAACTACTGAAGAACCAGAGCCCCTGCTTATTTATCTTTAATCCCCACAATAATTGGAGTATGTGAGTTTACAGCAAATATTTCCTTTCTGCAATACATTTCTGTGAATGATAGTAACAGAATTTTATATGATCTGTATGTCCATGCCAGCGGTTCACCATTTTCTCTCCCTAAAACGATGTCCTTGAAGACTTCGACATCTTACTATTTTGCATACACGTACAATCCTCTGTCATTCTTAAATTGATTCAATCGTTTGGCTAAAACTCAGAAGCAATGCGAACATTAACATTAGCTGTGATTGCCGAGAAGGGGGGAGGTTTGCAAAGGCAGCACACTTGCCGAGAGCTCAGAGTAGTAGGACTTGCTCATCTCTTCATCACAGTCCCTTTCAAACTCCTGTGACCTGGACCCACAGTGAGGTATGTATTTTATACTCTAGCCATGTGCCTCGTAGCTTCTGGCCAGACTTCCAGGTCTGCACCCTGGCTCTGGAATACATCAACTCTCTGTCCTTGTAAGTTTAACCCCTTGGTAAAACAACTTGGTTTCCTTATTTGCAAAGTAGAGTTGGTAATCGATCTCCTAAGATTGTTAGGAGACTTAATGGAGTATTATAAAGTTCTTAGAACACTGTCAGTCGTATTATTACCTAGGTGAATTCAGTAAAACTAGAAGTTTACAAACTAATACTCGCCCATATTATCTACAATCTCAAATAATATTTGTCATAAATATTTAAATTGATTTCATAACACAAAATTGAGGCTTAACCTGCAGTTTGAAAAATAATAATGCTTGACAATTTTATTCTCTTTTTAAGTATTCATTTGCTACATTTTGCTAAATACCTATTGCTTTTGGAAATTCCTTTAGAACACGCAGAGACACTATAAAGCTTCAATCAGAAGAAGCCACAAAAATGGACAGTCTAGTCTCCTTGACTTATTTTAAGACTCCATTCAGCAAAAAAGGAACATCTCTACACATTTCTCTCATCATTAAACAGATTGAAATCCTGGCTTTTCCCTGTTAGTTCTCTTCAATACTGATGACCTCCAGCTTTTTTACATGGCCCTGTTGCTTCTCTTTTTAAAGATTTTATTCATTTTATTTTTAGAGAGAGGGGAAGGGAGAGAGAAAGACAGGGAGAGAAACATCAATGTGTGGTTGCTTCTTGTGTGCCCCCTAGTGGGGACCTGGCCTGCAACCCAGGCATATGCCCTGACTGGGAATTGAACCAGTGACCCTGTGGTTCAAAGGCCCACACTCAATCCTCTGAGCCACACCAGCCAGGGGACCCTGTTACTTCTTGAAGCTAATAAGCAGTTTGCTGCATACAACTTTCAAGGTACACCCATGCCTCACCAGAATTAGAAAACATTGTTTTTTCTACTCTAAATACAATAACAGTTAACTCAGTACACTTTTGTGTGGGCATAGTTCTAATAATTTTAATTCATATTATGTTATTTAATCCTAAAAAAGGCACACAACTCTGTAACTATGATTAAAACAGCTTGCCAAAGTCACACAGACGGTAAGTAAGCTGGGACTAAAGACCAGGCAGTCTGCATCAAGACTGTGGGCTGGGTGAATGCCTTTGCAAAAGGGTTCCCACCCGGTGATGAAAAAGTCAGGCACTGCATGTATTGTGGAGCACTGTTCACCTGTAACATCCTCGGAGAGACACCAGGCATCTGCTGCTCCACACTGAGAATCTTCTATGCATGGTTTCATCTTTATTTCCCAGCTGGTTGGCTGAGGACTATTTGTGTGATTCTTTATTGGTTTTTTTTTTTCCCCAGGCCCAAGACTTATTGGCTTTTTCCTTGGTCTGGTGAAATTCCTCCATACGATTTCACATGGAATTAGTCACTCTTTACACTATCCACCCTTAAATGTGCACATACCTCCACGGTAACAGCTAAAACACTGCATAACAATTGGCAGTTTATGTGGGTGCCTCCTGCCAGGCTGGGAGCTCCTCTGTGCTCTTTGTAGTCACATTTTTATCTGCAAGGTCTGGCAGAGAGCCTGTCAAATAACTGACACTCAATAAGAAAGTGTTTACCAAGCATGAATGGATAAACAGGTGAGCAGGCAACAGAACCTTTACACTGAAGGTGAGAAATCACTTCCTAATGTTCTCTCATAATTCATTCACCTCACTTCTTTCCTGCCATTCTTCTTCCAGGAGGATCTCCCCACACGTTGGAAAGTTTATGAAAAAACAATAAGATGCTTCAGAAAAGTCTTGACTTAGAGGAAATTACCATGATGATTTCACAAATTGAAAATGTGTTCCACGTTAATTGTCTCTTTTTATTTAGTTAGTTATTTATTAATCATTTCAATGTTAAAGTGGCCTTTGATTGTCTAAGACAACACTTCTGATTTTAGCAGATCTTACTTAACTCCTTCAAACAAACCACCAGTTCTTATCACCATCACCCCCAAGGAGCTCCCACTTCACCCACCTTCTCCATGCATTTAGGTCACCTGAGGGACTGTCAGAAAATATCTCTCGTGGAGATGTGACCCTTCTGCACATGAGTGCTAGGGTAATCTCACCAGCAACACCAGCCATCCAGCTGCAGCTAAAAACCTGATCATGGCCTGGATTTTATTTGTAATTACTGTCTTCCTTGCCTTTTTACTATATACAGCTTTTATATTTTCTACTGTCTTAGGCTATTACATAAGCCAACAATTCCTAACAATGAAAACAAATCATTTTTTTCAAGATTTTCTATCACAATCATTATAATTTCAAAGGCAGCAATAAGAATTTCAATTCCACAAATTCCTCTATTTCTTATAGATGCAATTCTGGCAAATGAACACATACTTGCATTTTTTAAGTTAATTAATAAAATTACCAATACACACAAAAAAGTGTAACATTCCATTTTGCATTGACTGTTTTACAAGAACGAGGGTGATACGGCACTAGGATCTCCATAGAGATAACGCTCAGCCAAACCACCAAAACACTCCATGAGTTACAGCAAGACATATCTTATAACTTAGATATTTTAAAGGTACAGCATGACATTTTAGTAAGTTTAGTAATGTCAGTTTTATTGTCCACAAATACATTGGGTTAATAAGGTAGCAAATATACCAAACTTTTATTATGTGCCAAGTGCTAGGTTGAGTGCTTAACACATAGCATGTCATTTACTCATCGCATCTATTCTCTGAATTATATTTTAAGTTAGTCATTTGGGAAAATGAATGTACTCATTTGCACAACAACGTTGTATTTGCCCAGAAGCTGCCTTCTCTGTGCTCTGTGTGTGTTTTGTCTGCTGCGTGCTGGGGCCACACCAATGCATCAGGGAGAGTTCCGAGCTTCCCCTAAACATGTAGGGTTCCTTTCTTGCTTTGAACGCTTTATCTGTAGCCATTATGCAGATTTGAATAAAAACAAAACATTATGTAGACTTGTATGAATATGATGCAATCATTTTGGAAAACATTTTGGCAGTTTCATAAAAATATAAACAAATTCTAAATTTATGTCCTAAGAATTTCACTCTTAGGTAATTTGATAATCCTTGTCCAAAACGATGACAAAATATTTCCAGAGACATGATATTTGTATGCATATTAATAGGAGTTTTATTCATAATAACCCAAACCTGAAATACATCAAAATGTCTACCAACAGTTGAATTAATAAACAAAATAAGATATAGCTATATATCGCTACAATGGATTATTATGCATCCATAAAAGGGACAAACTACTGATGCATGTAACAAAATGCTGGCCCTAGCCAGGCAGCTCAGTTAGCTGGAGCATCGTCTCCAGGTTCGCGAAGGTTGCAGGTTTGATCCCTGGTCGGGGTACATACAAGAATCAACCAATGAATGCAAAAGTAAGTGGAACAACAACAAATCAGTGTTTCTCTCTCTCTTTCCCTTCCTCTGATTTCAAAAAGCAAAGATAAGAATACATGCTGTATGCTATAAAACTTATTTTAAAAAATTGCTTTAAAAACCCTACTGATAGCAAGATGACTGTAAATGTTTGAGAAAACACTAAAAATGTAGAAGAATTATGGGACTGAGCAAAACAGGGGGAAAAAAAAGAGAAAAAACTCATGGACAGGGACAACGGTTTGGTGATTGCCGGGCAGAGGGGTGGAGGGAGGTGGAGGAGGGAATGGGGGGTAAACGGTGATGGATGGAGACTTGACTTGGGGTGGTGAACACACATGCAGTGTACAAATGATGTGTGGTAGAACTGTGCACCTTACACCTGTGTAATTTTGTTCACCAGTATCACCCCAAAAAATTCAATGAAAAGGGAAAACTATATACTTTACAATTCCACTTATATGAAACTGTTCAAAAGATCAATATAATCTAAAGATAGAAGGCTGGACAATGCTTACCTGAGCACAGAATTGTTCGCAGGATAGAGACTCGGAACAGGAGGAATGCGGGGACATGTTAGGGTGATGGAAGTTTTCTGTATCACGTTTGTTGTGGTGGCTACAAAGGTTTATACGCTCATTAAAACTCCAAAAACTCTACACTTAAAATGACTTCTTTGCATTTTATGTAAATTGTTCCTGAATAAAATATATTTTTAGAGAAAATTAAATATGCATATTTGGGAAGCAGGATTACGTGTCTACATTTGCGGAAATGACACAATAAAGAAATATGAATCAGAGGAGGAACCGAAGGTCAAATGCTAAGTCAATAGATTTAGTAGGAATAAAAACATTTCATTGTTAAAGTCTTCTGCAACTATTCATGGGGAGATACAAACTTGGACTTGAGATTCTTAACATTCAGAGTAAAGCATAAAATATAATCAACTATAAAATAGAAGTTTATAATAACAGTAACTTTGAAAAATTATATGCATTTTTAAAAGTAGCTTTAGTGTTCCATTACAACATGCAGTAACTCAAAATAAGCACAAGCTCAGAAGTTAGATGTTTTGATTAAATTCTTACTCTTTAATTGTTTGTATAGGTCATGCACACAAGTGGCACTTTGGGGAAACTCTTGTAAACCGGGTTAACTCTTCCTGAACATACTTCCCCTGGTCAGATAACAAAAGGGACAGACTGCAGCGGCAAAGGAGCTGCGTGTATGTGTTACACCTCTTCATTTTTAAACATTTTTAAGCTGAGTTCTATGGTGCTTTGTTTTTAAATTTAAGATCCTATTTTCTCCACAAATGTGGCCTCTAGGTTATATAAAAGTATATGTGTACACGATAGAGAAATAGAAAAGAAGAGTAGCTTGTGCCCGAAGTCCCCAACCAGCGCGTTTTATCTTTCGGTGTAAACAGGAATTCCTGTCTTCTCCACAAGCACAAACACAGGGTCATAATCTCATCATATAAAGTACTTTCCTTTGCTGATCAATAGTCAACAGTTTTCTCTAGCTAATATTTAAATTTCAGCAAACAATGGATTTTGACTTTTTTTTTTCTATAGTTTGCCAAATGCCTTCTTTTATCCAGGCTCTGTAGGAAGTTACACCTGAATTGAGGAAATTGGAGGGTCCTGAGATCAGTATTTAGGTGACTCAGCATAAAGCCCATTGTTTTCTACTCCCAGATCCCCGACCTCATATCCCAAGTCCAGTGACTAAGTCTTTGACATGGTTTCTGTGCCTGACTATGAACTTGATAGACTGCACCACATTCAGCGCTTCTAAACCCAGATACCCACCCGGGAATACAAATTCTCCCAGGACCCGGAGACCCGTGCCAGGCCTCTGCTGCCAAAGTTTCCTGCTGGCCCCTTTTGGAATCTTGGCAGGTGACTTGCCCCCAGTTTATTTCACCACGCTGGCTGCCCTGCAGCCTCAGCTGTCGTGTGGCCAGTCCCTCATCTCAGAGGCCAGCTTTTGTTGGCGTAGGTCAGTGGCTCTTGACCATCATTGTGGGTACCAAATCCTGGACCTCGTTTCATGATTAGTTAAATATCTGGAAAAGGGGCCTATATATCTAAATTTTTAAAAGCCTTCCAGATGATTCTAAAATTCAACCAGGGATGAGAAAGATGGGAATAGGGTAAAACAAGGGAGGGTGCAAGATTCAAAGATATCTTATTCATCAAAGACCTTTTTCATTAATTCTTTAAAAATACTGCAAATATTAATTTTAAATATCAATCACTGAAGTTTTTGTCACTCCTCTAAATGTTGCCCTGTCCTCACTCTGACATGGGTGTTACACGCCACTGGCCCCGCTGAATGTCTACACTGTCCGTGACCCCAGTGGCCCTGGACTGTAATGAGCAGACTATTCTATTTCCCAGCAATCCCCCACCTGTGAAGCTCAGCCCCAGTTATGCCAGTTTAAGACACGGAGTGAGAAGAACACTTTTTGTCCAGGGTCATATCTCCTTCTCAGGCCCTAGCCCAATCCTGGGAAATACACCTCCATCTCAAATATGTAGGAAGGCTGGCCTGCTATGTCCATTTTAAAACTCCCTCTAGGCGGTTCTGATTGATCATTGCCCTTCACCTCCCACCCGAGAACCATTGAGCTAGATTGTACAGTTACTCATGGTGTTATTCAAACCATGTCCACAGACCACTAGCATCAGCATTACCTGGAAGTTTATAAGAAATGCACACACTCAGGTCCCATCCTAGAGCAACTAAAACAGAAGTTTAGAGATGAATCCAGGGATCTAGGTTTTAATAAGGTCTCTGGGAAATTCAAATGCATGCTAAAATTTAAGAAACACTGATAGCATGTGTAATCATCTATTCTCTAATGGGTTCGTGAAAACCGGTGGAGGACCGCCTACTACCTAGATAGCTAAGATCATCCCCTGAATCCCTCTCATGTAGAGGTAGGTGGGCCCAGCAGGTGCCATATCATGTCAGCCACCATGTCTCAAGGACAAGCAGATAGTTTCCTGGAGTAGCAAGGAAAGAGAAAGTATGATACTCAGAGCAAGCTATCTGATTAGGAATGCCAAGGATGGGAAGCAGAAGTACAATACTAAAGGTTTTCCCAAGTTCAAGGGTAAGGTCTGAGGCCAGACCCTCTCAAAAATAGTCTTGACCAGGATTCCAAGAACATTCTTAGAGGGGCCTGTGAAGTCTGATGCTCATATTGATGCTGGCCAAGGGGTGCACAGGTGCAGCAGCCTGGCTGAAGGCGGAGGTCAGAGAAAACAAGGAGAGACTGAAACAGGCATAAAGCGTGTGCAGTGTTTTGGGTCTGCCATCTACATTGATGTCGCCATGATTTACCGGCCTCTTTTCAAAAATAGATGCCACTGGACTGTTCTCAAAGGGTGCATCTCTCTAGTCAAAAGACATAAAAAAAAAATTTAAAAGATATAAAAGCCACAATTCTAATATCTTAGAATTTCAGATATTGTGAGAAACAAAAAGTCTCAACCCAAATGTAAAGTTTAGTTTAATTGTACCCTATTTTTGTGCAGTTTTGAACACATAGGGAGTGTTTATTAGATATTATCTAATTGGGGTTTACAAGTAAGAAATTACAGCTTATAAAATCACAGTTACTTTGAAAATATAATTTTGCAAAGGATATTTAGTGTTGACTGAAAATAGGCAGGACCATAAGGAACAGACATGTCTGGGAAGGTGCAGTCAGAAGTCTGGACTCCCCAGAATTGAAAGAACAAGTTAAGGGAGGGGCGTGGTCTAAGCCAAAGCAGAAGGGAGGGCCTGCCCATCATTCATGGCCGTCTCATCACCAGCTCAGGCTCCTCATGGCCAGAGCAGAATCATAAAATTGCTGCCCCCCACCCTCCAAAATCCTTGCCATTTTACACAGCTGGGCTTTACACATCCTATGACCTTCAGTCAGAAGATCTCACTCTTCCCACCTAACAAAAGGAAGCTGTCCTTTACATTGACACTGAAGCCCTCCCTGGTCCCTCAGTCCATGTCCCCCCCACCTGCAGATGACTTCTCTTCCACAACCTAAACCCTCTCAACATACTTTTTATGCATGTCTTCCTGTAACTGTTTATAAGTTTGCTTCTCCCAATAGACTACGACCTATGTGAAAGTAAAAACAAAATTTTATATACTAAGTCCTTAGTACATAGTAGGAGCTTAATAATTATGTGCTAAAAGAATAAAGACACAAAATAGAGACTCAGAATGATGAACTTTCTTAGAAATGTTGAAGAACACGATAAGAGAAGATTTGGAGCAGGGATGGAATTGCCAGAGCACAAGGCATTATAAATGATGATCTTTCCCTTCATCTTTACTAGTCAAGTATAGGACTTGAAGTAAGGTCTTTTTGGGAGGTGTGGGAACTGAGTAAAACCCTGGGGAGAATGACAGGAGAAGATGGGCTTTACAAAATATGACTCTAAGAGGCATTTCTGGTTGGAGGTGGTTGTGTTGGGATCGGGTAGGGAGGTCATGCCTTCATCTTAGAATTTTTTTTATCCTGAAATGCAGAGGTCTAGTCAAGAAATGAGGTGTTCAGAGCAATCTCTGTCCACTAGACCTGGGAGACAGGTACAAGGTACATCCATTGTCCAGTCAGCTAAACTAGTGGGGAGCACAAACTACTTCAATGGAATGTGGGCTGAAATTCTCCCTGGGGTAAAAAAAGGAGTTGCAGGTGTCTGGTACTCTCCATTGTCTCTCCCAGGAACTTGTATAGGACACAGAGGTTGAGACTCAAAGGGCTGCAGAGGCCAGGTGTGTGTGATAACCGAGGGAAGCTGGCTCGTGCGACAGATAAGAAGGAGGTAGTTCCTGTGAGGAAAATGGACGGCACTCCCTGTGTCAAGGACCCCTCAGACTGCTACCCACAACCACTACTCAGCTTCAAATGATCATTTCTAGGCAGGAATTGGGGCCTCTGATTGCTACATGGCCCCTTTCCTATTCTTAGGACAGACAGAAATTCAGATTTAGTGTACAATTTCTCAATTTTGAAAGGTAAACAATGAGCAACTTATTTTAAATTATACTCAAGCTTACATTTTCAGGCTAAACAATACATATTTAGAAGCTGAATCTGGGTCATGAGTCATTAATTTGTAACTACCGAGGATTTGAAAGGAGCAGTAGACACTCGAAGAGCCCTTGGTTATTCAGAGGGTGGGATTTACTCCATACGATCCAGAGCCCCACTTTTAGGTCATTGTTACCTGGCCTTGAACATGGTTTTGATACCCCCAAGGACCTGTCTACTCGAAATCTGTTCTTCCATTGACGTCTTCTGGAAGGATGATGTCATAAGAATTTCAGTTAAGGGCTGTTTTTCTCAGTCAGTTAATAAAGTAAAAGTAGATGAGCATTAATATTTGGTGTATTCAGTTGGTGCCTGAGAGGTATGACACCTTTTCTAAGCTTCCATAAAAAAGATTTTCCCATGGGCGACTTTAGACAAATAAAAATCAATGTCAAGTTCACATTTCATTAAAAAAAAAATAGGATGGGTCTATAAAGTTTCGTTTCAGATGTGTGGTACCAGAGAGGCATGAGTCACTGGCCTGCGTTTCCACTGAACAAGTTTTCACCTGGAAATAAATTAACAAAATACATTGCTGGATAGTACCTCTGGCTGGTAGTCCAGAGGGGAGGTGAAGACCGCAGAGGCACCTGGGGCAATTAGAGAAATTCTATCAAGTGATGCAGAGGCAGAATTGAAAAACAAGCTTAACAGATCAGGTGCAGGTTTAAATTGATGTTCTCAGCTCAAACAGTTTTTTTTTTTTAATTCACTAATATTTATAAGCCTCAGAAGATTGAAGTTAAAATGATTTTAGATTAATTTTAACTCATTCTCCATTCACATAATATGAGAGGAGGGAGAGAATTTTACTGGTTTTCTGGAGAAACAGGCTGAGGGTTTCTGTAGTCAAGAAAGAAGTTGATTTCAGCTCAGACAGATATTTCAAGACCCAAGAGCTGTGTCTGGGCAGAGAAGGATGTGCTCGCTATTCCAAAAGTCCTACCAAACAGGGAGTGTCGATATATTTCAGGGCTGCTCAGGAACTGAACTGCCTGCAGAACTCAGGCCATAAGCAACTATAAAGACCACCTGCTACTGGATTCCTTGCTTGTGATTTCAGCCTTCCAGAGTGAAGAGTGTAACATCAGCAGAGTTAAAAGTAAAGCCTGCAAGGGGAGAAGATTAAGAATCAGTGAGGACCGAGTGGCATTTGTGAGTGTGTATGTCAATGTGTGTGTAGTGTGTGTGTTTGAGAGAAAGAGAGAGAGAGAAAGACAGAGAGAGAGAGAGTTCTCATTAGGAGACGATCTATGATTTGACAGCCTCGCTGCTCCTGCTGCTGCTGCTGCCTCTGCTGCGGCTGAATGGTCTGTCATCACTTGAACAGAGCTGCGAGGGTTCAGAGGAACTGCAGTTCTGGAGATGGAGCACTGCTAAGTGGTCTCCCTGTCTAACAAAGTAGACGAGAATTTCTGCAGGTTTGGGAACTTGGACTTCTAACTGCTTCATCCACCCAGGGAAGCAAGCAGCGCAACAGAAGAAAGGTAAGAGAAGAGACTGTTCTTTATGGGGTAGGTAGGGCAGGGGGCACCAGATTTGTAGGCTCAAAGGCTTGCTTTTCTGTAGCAAAGGGATCTCACCCACTGAGCGCTAAGGAGGTGGATGCTGATTTCCTATCAGGCTTGATCAGTGAGCCTCTTGGCTGCCCCCCACCCACCTCCCCCCTTCTCGTATATTTTTCTTATGTTTACTTTTTCCAAGCATCTGAGAGGTTTCCTGGTATTTATTTTTTTAGTTAGCATATATTGTTTAGTCTTTTCCCTCTGAGCACTCTTTCAAAACAGGGATCTTCTTCTGCTTCTTGTTTCTTAAGCCTTTTTTCCATGAAGAGGAAACTGGTTCCTCTCACTGTAAGCTGGTCAAAACAGTTCATCCTGCACTGGAGTTGCAATAAAAGGAGTTTTCAGAAGTACGCATCAGCCCTATTCTTGCACAAAAAGGGGAGGGGAAAGGAGAGGAAGTGAGGGTTAGCAGGCAGAAGCTGTGTCTTAATCGGAAACGGCAAGGCTGTGAATGAATATGGACTCTCACTCTTCGCAGGGCAGAGCAGCACTGCAATAAAGGCAGGGCACTGGCAAGAGGATGTTTTGAGAAGTGTTGTTTCAGAGAAACTTCACACCGCCAAAGATGGAAAACGAAACAGTAAGTGAACTGAACCAAACCCAGCTTCAGCCACGAGCCGTGGTGGCCCTAGAATACCAAGTGGTCACCATCTTACTTGTGCTCATTATTTGTGGCCTGGGCATCGTGGGCAACATCATGGTAGTCCTGGTGGTCATGAGAACCAAGCACATGAGGACCCCCACAAACTGCTACTTGGTGAGTCTGGCAGTCGCCGATCTCATGGTCCTGGTGGCTGCAGGCCTACCCAACATCACGGACAGTATCTACGGCTTCTGGGTCTACGGCTATGTTGGCTGCCTGTGCATTACGTACCTGCAGTACTTGGGCATTAATGCGTCCTCTTGCTCCATCACAGCCTTTACCATTGAGAGGTACATAGCAATCTGTCACCCCATCAAAGCCCAGTTTCTCTGCACATTTTCCAGAGCCAAAAAGATCATCATCTTTGTCTGGGCTTTCACCTCCATTTACTGCATGCTCTGGTTCTTCCTGCTGGATCTCAATATTAGCACTTACAAAAATGCAATCGTGGTCTCCTGTGGCTACAAGATCTCCAGAAATTACTACTCACCGATTTACCTAATGGATTTTGCTGTCTTCTATGTTATGCCAATGATCCTGGCCACTGTCCTCTATGGATTCATAGCTAGGATCCTCTTCTTAAATCCCATTCCTTCAGATCCTAAAGAAAACTCTAAGACATGGAAAGATGACTCAATTCATCAGAACAAGAACTTGAATTCAAAGGCCTCTAATAGGTGTTTCAACAGCACAGTGTCTTCAAGGAAGCAGGTAAGCACATGTGAACATCCAGGTCCACAGGTTTTTGTGAGATGAAATCAACTTTGCCCTTCTAGGCCGATGCCTCAACAAAAATGCAATCATGCAAACATTTCCCAGTGTACGCTTCTGCTTTACATATTAAATCCATCTCTAAAGCAACTGAAGACCTAAAAATAGATGGGGAGATGTTGATAGAACATCAGTAGGTACCAGCTCAGGTGTTTTTAACATATAAGGAAATAGAAGCAGAAGCCCTAGAAATCCACCTTTAAATGTTTGTGCCTATCTGGGAAATGTTATCAAAATATTTATCTCCTTTCTGGCTTCTAGAGGGAGCAGCTGGACATCTTTAAGAATTTTATTGCACAGCAAAGGTTTGACAAGATAGTTTGAGAAAAGGTGAGACAAAGCAATAGTGAAACTTTTCTGAGCATACTGTCGTTGCTGTCAACTGAGGCACATAACTGAGGGGGTTCCTGAACTTACTGTTAAAGATCCTAGTGGGAAAGAGTCCCTCCCCCTCTCTTCCCCAGTCCCCCATAAAGTGTCTCATCCTGCAGAGGCCGAAAACGCACTTTGCTCAGGAAATATTCTAATAAAAATCCTAACACCAAGGTCAACTTGTTACAAAAAATAATTGAATTTTTTAAAAGTGCCTGTTTTTCCTGCTAAGCATAACTAAAAATCCCTTTATGTTTTCAGGTCACCTGAATCCCCATGTGGTGCTGAATAGTGGTTTTACTAGTGAATGAAGTACAACTTTGTTACAGTAGACATGGTTTAAAAGACAATTTAGGAACAAAATGCTTTTATAGTATATACATATTTATATTTACACAATTGTTCTAAGTTGTTTATGAACTTAACTTTTAGCTCCTTTTCTTTCTTTGCTAAACAGAATGAGCACACGATAGACATTTATTCTCATAGCTGAAAAAGAAACCTTGAAATCAACACTACCAGCTCTTTCAAATGGGTTGGTTTTCTGTGTGTGTGTGTGTGTGCGTGTGTAGAGAATGCAATTCTCCCCGTGTGCACAGGTAGACACTGAGTATACCTTTTACAGTGTGCATGTAGATCCTCTATGCTATCACTTCCTAAACTCTGGACTAGCTGATATGGGAGGAACTATAATAGGACATTTGGGTACAAGTGAAATAAGCTACTAATAAATGTATCTGTTTTAGATAAACATGAAATGAATAATGAACTGTAACTGAAGAAATATTTACAGCATTTTATATATTGTGGTGCTTGATTTATACAAGATTTATTAGTGAAGATGCATAGATGACAGAAAGGCAAGACCTGAGCAACTATTGCCAGCTCTTAGATCCTATTGCTTTGGGTCTAGCAGTGCTACCTAATACAAGGCACATTTGGCCATCTATTACCCACAACCTGATTAAGGGAAATTTAGAGAGAACTGCTGACCATCTGCCAAGACAAACATTAACAAACACAATACGACAGTAAAGAATATGTACGTCTCAATTAGAGACAAATTGTGGGTTAATGTCTGCAGCAAAGAAGGTCAGTGAGTAAATTTATTCATTAGACTCCAAGGGATATTCTTGTTATAAATTCTGAAACATTGTTTGTCTGGTCTCATATCCATCCCTTCAATTATAGTCATTAGCACCTAATACCATTAATAATGTCCTTTAAATTAATAATTGTGTTACACTTTCACACTGCTGTTTCATGTTACAATAGGCTGTCTTTATAGGGGCTGTGTGGTAAAAGAAAAAGCCAAAATTTGGCTCCAAACAATCCTGAGCTTAAATGCCAAGGTTCTAATCAACTTGTGCAATCTTGGATAAGCAGGACTCTCAGTGCCTCAGTTTCCTCATTTATAAAATGAGGCTAGTTAGCAACACCCAGGATTGTAAGA
This sequence comes from Micronycteris hirsuta, assembly GCA_004026765.1. NCBI lineage: Eukaryota > Metazoa > Chordata > Mammalia > Chiroptera > Phyllostomidae > Micronycteris > Micronycteris hirsuta. Next base: position 14,702 of record PVJI01006668.1, on the reverse strand, counting down.
GTTCAATGAACTACCTTATAAAAGACATCTAAAATGGAGTGGTGATTACCATGAGGTGTTAATTAGCCTCCTTCCTACATTTGTAATATATTGGCAACTATTTAAAAAATACAGATTTATTCTTAAAAATATACATTTGCTATTTAAACAAAGGTTATTTGTTAAAAATTATTTGTGAAACAGGGGTGTATATCACATAATAGCTTCTCTAAGGAAATCTTTAATAATTAGGGCATTTGGAAATGTATTCAGAGCACCTTGGGTTGTCACAATAACATCACCATCATTTAGCATCAAGAGCCAGGGGTGCCAAGTATCCTGAAACATGCATGACAGTCCTGCACAACGAAGGGCCCTGTCACCAACGCCAACAACGCCCTCACTGAGACACGTGGGATGGCAAGTAGATCAATAGCTTTGTATTTAAGTACTACGTCATATAATTTAGTCCTGATCATGGATAGGATAGAAGTTCAGAGAAAAGAAAGGAAATTAAGAAGCTAGAGAGAACAGGGAAGACATCATGGGAGAGGTGACATTTGAGAAGGCTCTAGGAAGATGGGGATAATTTGGAAAGTAAAAGCCAGGAGGAACAGCACTCCACGTGGACAGGATATGGATGGGATGAGAAGGGTATGGGTTTGAAGACAGGACAACGAGCTCATAGGGAGTGATTTTTAATGGGATGAGTGACTTGGCTGACCAAAATGAATGATGTATTTGGGCGAATAGTGAAAAGTAGGATTGGATGATAGGTGTGTGTGTGTGTGTGTGTGTGTGTGTGTGTGTGTATGTGTGTGTGATGTGAGAGAGAGAGAGAGGGAGGGAGAGAGAGAGAGAATGCTTTGGAGAATCCCAAGTATCAGGCAGAGAAAGGAGCCTGAACTTAGGGCAGAGGCAACAGGAAAGAAAGAGAGTGGTGAGCAGGAAGCAGCAACGAGGGAAGTGGTGCTCGGGGCGGACGACCCTGACAGCTGTGGATGGGCTGATTTTGGGGTGTTTCTGGTGGCAGAAAGACCACTCTGGACGTTGGTTGTAGTGATTCAGGAATGAGGCTGTAAGACTTTCCATGAGGAAAATGTAAAGGAAGGTGTGAACAGGAGAGATGTTTCAAAGAAAGAAAGGGTGAGCGGTGAGCACGTTGGACAGAAAAGATGCAGAGAGGACGACTCAGTGTGGCACCAGGCTCTGAGCCTGGGGCTACGCGGTGCCCTGACAAGTGGGAGCAAGCGCTGTGAGGTTGTGTCCAAAATCAACGGCCCCTGCTTGTCCGGCTTTTTCCTCTTCTGAGTACTTCTTTTCTTACATCTTTGAAAGTTTAAACCTCCACCTAAGGGCTTTTATTTTAATATTTTCTCTGCATTTTTTTTTTCTTTCAAGCAAGTTTAATTCATGTTCTAATAAATATTCCATCTAAGTCAGATCTTTCTAACCAAGTTATTAAAGTCAAATGTACAAGCCTAAAAAACTACACTTAAAAAGGAAATAAAATAGCATTTATGTGTAAGGGACAAACATAATCTTTTTGTTTGTTTTTAATTTATATTGTCTATGTAGAAAACCCAGGCCAGAATTTTTTTTCCCTATTATTCAGAGATTTAATTCTATTTTAGGAAACTGAATAAATATTTGGTAAATCTGATGAAGTAAGTTGCTCAAACTAATGCATAGACAAAAGAATTATTTGACTGACTAAATTTTTGACTTTGCAACCAGTTGTTTTGATAGTGCAGGGACCCGGTTTAAATAATCAATTTGTCCCATTTCAGCTGTATCTGCACAATGCAGAAATATTCTCTCAGTTCAGTCAATTCAGGTATTCAGCATTGTGTAGAAAACTCTCTCTCTTATTGATTGTCTATTGCAAAGGAATTGATTGGATCTTTGGCATTTTGAATGCAACAAAAACATGTGCCTCCAAAGGACTATCATAGGGATAGACACGTTCCACGTGAATACTCGCCGTCTGCAGAATGCAGGGGTCGGCAGAACCCTTGACTCATCACGCTGCCAGTTGTATTTTCAGCTGATTCACTCTCATGCAGTTTTCTGTCAGTGTGACTGGCGGGGCAACTCCAACACAGTCCGGAGAGAAGCTTCCAGACTTTACAGCCAAATTTTCAATATGAGTTTCATGTGTCTAAACAAGCCTTTACCAAAGAGTCTTTGTTTCCATAAATTTCTTAGAAGGTTTCCACCTCTACTAGAAGAATGTTGGTAGCCCAAGAAACAAAAGCAGGGTTTTTTCCTCAAGCAATACTTGTCTTTTGTTGCCGTTGCCATTGTTACCCTGATAACAATACAAAGGCAATCGTGTGTTTTATGAAATACACAGAAAACTAGGGATAAGAAAAAAGCATCCTTTATCCCACTCCTTATAATCACAATTTATTAGCCTTTAGTTATATTCTTTTTCTAATGCTTTCACTGGATCTTTTTATATAATTATAATATATGCCTATTATAAATTAATATTCTGAAGGAAAATAGCACAGAAAAAAGAAAATAGTAAGACTGAGCTAGTTTCTCTCAATTTCAGTTTTCTTACCAATAAAATGGGCACAACAATTACTCATAGAGTTGCTGTTCAAATTGAATGAGGTGCATCAGACAAAATTCACGTTTGCTCTCCTCCCACCTGTCCCAACAACTACCTTCCCTCACATCTGTCCTCAGCGACCTCCCTCTCCTAGACAGCCACCCCTCTCTCTTCCAGCGATTTCCTGTAGTATGATGTGCTGATGGGAAATGAAGAAAGGGCTTTAATGTGTCTTTTCCCTTCTCCCCCTGCCTCCCTCTAACCCCCACCTCTATTGCTATTTTCTTTTTAAAGAAGAAATCTTAAACCAGAGAAAACCCTTTAGGACATAGGGAAGGAGATATAATGGTAGAACGTCAGGCAGTAGGGCTGATATTTGGGAGCATAGAGTCCCTTAAGTTATATAAATAAGTAGCTTAATTTCCTTACAAGGCAAATTAATGACACAAAACTCTTCGACATGAGGCCCAAATTAGAGGTTTCTCAAACTCCCTGGGACTGTTTTTATAGTGTTTTCACAGGCCCATCTTTTATTTGTAATTGTTTTATTTGTTCCACTTGTTTGGGTTCAACTATATCCTTAATAGTTTAAAGATCTCTATGTTGGAAAAAAGTGCAATTTTTGTCACTTAGCACACAGATATCTAAGTGTGGCATCTTATTCTTATTATCAAAAATAGCCTGATATTTTCTCATTCACACTGTGTATATCCCATAAACTGACTAAGTGAAAATCCCCTGCAGTTAGCTGCTTTGCATCCTCCGCTTAGATGAACACACATTGTTTGTTCCCAATTTTATACTTGTAGCTTTGAGCCATAATTTCATTAGCAAAGAAAAATTAATTTTCCTAAATTCCTGCAAGAAGGGAAAACTTGAACTCCTTCAGAATTCTCAATTTGGCCACACCTACAAAAGAAAAAAAAAAAGCCCCACTGTAAAATCAGCTAACCTGGAAAATAACAAATATTTTATACTTCTTTATGTAGCCTCTTGTGTATTCTTCCTACTGCAGATATCCCAAGTTCCAAACAGATGAAGGCATGGTTGTATCTATGTTCTCATAGATAGTATAGTCTCCCTTACTCTTTTTCTTTTTAATTAGTTAGAGGAAGGGTGAATGATATAAAGTTAGATCTCGGTCAACTCTAAGTCACATTTTGCAGTAGGTCATTTTATATTCAATGCCATTCTCCATTAAAGTAAACTGCCCAGAAAACACTTAGCACTGGCAGAGGCGTTGAGGCTACAGGGTTACCTAAAGACAAGCTCTTCACCCTCAAGGAGCTCCCTGCCAGCCACGTACACAAGTAATTCTGAATGGACCATTATGTCCTACAACAGAGGGCACATACCCGTGAAAGGACAAGAAAAATGGGGTGGGGGGTGGGAGGGAGGAAGGTTTTATGGAGTTCATGGCATTCCACAGGGGCTGTAAAAATGGGCAGAATGTCTACAATCAGCAATAAGGAGAAAGAGAAAAAAGGAAAGAAGACAGTTTAACACAAAAACGAATTGTCTAGAGAGGGAAGTCTGAACTAGGTGGTAGTCCTGCTCCGTCTAACTCCCATCTGTCCTTCCAGTCCTGCCCTTTGCCATGCTGCCTGACCTCCCCCATCCCCACTGTCACAGCTACCACCTCCCAGTCTCCGCAGACAGCTCCAGCAAAGACATCTCCTGGCCTGTAGGATCGGGTTTGGGGACCTCAGGCATGCACATCCGGTCTAATATGTCTAAAACTAAGCCCATTGTTTTCCTTGACAAACCTTCACCTTCTTCTCTCTGCCCTGTTTTACGTTTCTAAGCCAGAAAGCTAGGAGGCCCTGTAAGTGCCTTTTGGTCCCACCCACCCGCAAATCCCAGCATTAGCCAAGGCCCGCCACGTGCAGCTCCTAACTCTCAACTCGGACCGCCCCCATCCCACTACATCGTCCTAATTTACTATTTGTCTCCTGCTTAGTTCAATACATACCTCACCAACCTTTCTGATCCCATTCTACTCACCCCCCAATTGTTCTGCACATTGCTCACTAACAGATCTCTCTAACACAGAGATAGCTTATCCAAATGACTTATATAGCTCCCCGAGGCCTACAGTTTAAATATGTCAGCATAAAAAGTAGGATCCTGGCTCCTCCGTAGCCCTCAACATCATCTCTTCTGGCTTTCCTAACTTATACTTTCTGCTCCAGTGATACCAGATTATTTGTAGTTTGCTGAACTTTCTATGTTCTCTCACTAGAGTGCCCTTCACCTGGCAAACTCCCAGTAATCTTTCAAATCTAAGAGCAATTGATGTTCCCCATGTACCCCATCAAGCCTTCCCTGAATTTCTCCAGCAAATTTATATTCCTGAATGCCTAACTATAACTATGTATGTTAGGAATTCTATGTGTGCTTTTACAGTACTTTGCATATACTTCTGGTTTAGTTACTCTTATGTATCATAATTGTTAGCCTTTCAGTCTTTCCACTGCCATTAACATCCTTAGGAGTAGGGTCTTCCATCCCTGGTGCCCTCAGCACTGAGTTTGACATACAGTAGGCTCCCAGAAGTTTATATATGTTGTCATATGTTACAGCCAAAGACTCTAGGCTTCACAGGTGCAGGCTGTTAGCATCTCTTCCCAACTGATGTTCAGTGACATCAAACTGAGTGGTTAACATTGGTAATGGTCAGAGTACTCGCATCGCAGAAATCAACAACTCTGACAACTCAGGGCCCCTCCCTTCTTTTGTGGTGAGGCAGTTGTTAAATATTTATCAGTATACTTGTGTGTGTATATATATGTCATATATCATTTTCTATATAATAAATGAATGTGAAATATTACTTAGATGCATGCTTTGGGGCTCAGTCAATCCAACACTTTATTTTGCTCCCCCAAAATTGTTTATTTATGCTTTGTCTTTCTCCAACTTTAATTAAAATTTCCCTGTCTTACTGAATTTCAAAATAGTCAAACTAGCTGCCTGCTAGTATGATGGTGAGTTTATTAGTAAATAAGACTTTTTAGGAAGATTTCTCTCTTCCAGGCACATCAGTCTGACTTAGAAAATGGCAGACTCAAATAATAATTTACATTTTGTATAAATTCCTGTTGGTTTTCCAATGAGCCTTTCAAATACCCTCCATGATGAGGGAGCTCCACTGGACAGAATGGGCAAAGGTGCTGAGGGCTGGCAACTGCGGGCAGGAAAACAGTGTGAGCAGAGGTATAAAGATGAGAATAAATTTACCTGAGAGCTCATAGGCGACCAATTTTCCTAAAACAATTTGCTCACATCACCTTTTCAAAAGGACATACCCCCAATCTCCTCTGACTGGCTTTCAAAGCCTATTAAAATCTGACCTTTTCATCATTTTTCTGGCTTTGTTCATCCATTATTTCTTTAATTCAACACACGATTATTGAGTACCAATTTCATTCCAGGCATTGCTCTAGAGAACCACTGATAGCCACAATCTTATGGAACTGCAGGAAAAGATAAAAGATCATTATTCAAAAACAGTTGGAAAATATAAGTTCAGGCTGTACAGTGGACAGAAGAGGCAAAAAGAACTGTTGAACACTATACTTAAGGCTGGAGAGCAAGCCCCTAGTGAAGTCAGGGTCACTTCTGCGTTAGTGTAGTGGGTAGGCATTCACCAGGCCAACGTGGAAAACAAGACCGTCAAACCAACAGAAGCCGTCGTTTATGTAAGCAAGCTGATCCCTGGGCAAAACCTGGAAGTCCCTGGGTGTCATCCAAAGACATCTGACCTTGGTTCTAAAGCACTGGGGAACCACTGAAGGCCTCTAACGAGGACAGTGGCCAATGGGACTTGACTTTTGGGAAACTTTTCTCATAAAATTGTCAACCCAGACCCAGGGAAAGAGAAATACGGCTTTTGTAATCCAAACCACAGGCAAAGAAGTCTTGAGTTAGGAGGTAACAGTAGGGGAGGCTAGGAATGAGGTATATCAGTCAAATCAGTGGAGTGTAACTATTAATTTAGCAGATGAATGAGAGAAGTTCCTAAGGAGGGTCCCAGATTTTTAGCCGGGATGACTGGGCAGGCAGGCAATGATGTTATTAAGCATGGCACAGAAATCAAGAGGAAGAGAGGTCTTATCTATATTTATTACTTCCCCATAGGTTCAGGCACATCCCACCAGATGCTCCTAAATACCAAGCTCATTTATATTTTCAACCTGGCTCATGTAATTGTTTCCCGCTTGTAAATTCCTCTCCACTCTTGGCATTTCCCCATCATAAGCAAAGCTCAAGATCCCAGTTCAGGCTGCAGTTAGGTCAAGAGGTCCTGTATGTTGGATGTATACTAGAAGGCAGATGGGTATGAGCTCTCCAGTCAGAAAAACCTAAGTTCAAGTCCCAGTTCTTCTCCTTCTTATCTCTTTAACTTTGGATAAGTTATTTTGTTTCTTGGTACTTTGGTTTGTTCATATGTAAAGTAATCATACCCATTTATAGGGTTACTGTAAGAAGATAAATGTTTAGTACACAATGAACACTCAATACTCCATATTTACTGTATCTAAATTACATGTTATATTTCAAATAGTATTTGCTCCCTCCTTATTTATGAAAGAGCAAAAATACAGACTGGTGATTCTTTCCTGAAGAAGACAAAGTTTAGAGGTTATAATAGAAGTAGATCTTCTGGACTCATTTAATAACATATTCATAAGGTCAAATTAGTAAATACTTCCTGAGCACCTACCATGTGCCCAGGGTGAAATACAGTAAATACAATTACACACATAACAAAAGCTAGGTATTTTTGACTTTTTATTATGTATTCTGTACTGTTCTAAGTGTTTTACATGAACTAACTCAATAAATCTTCACAACAAACATGGGAAGTAAGCACTAATTATATAACAGGATTTGGAGGCATAGGGATGCTAAGTGACCTTCTCTGGGTCACACTGCTAGTTGTGGCAAAGCCAGGATTTGAGCCTAGCACTCCTGCTTCTGAGCATCTATTCATATCAATTGTAGGGCAAGAGAAAAATCAAATAGAAGTGAGATTGTTAGAGGTTAGAGTAAGTTTCTTGAAGCTGGTAGAATGAAAAGGGTCTAGAGGTTTGAGGATGGTTAAAGAAAATGAGAAAAGGAAGTTTGTCCCAGATAAAAGAGAGAGAAAGGAAGGATGTTTCAGTGTTATCAACAGGAGAAAAAAAAAAAAAGCAAACAAACCAGGATTTAAAAGAGTATGTGCTGTCTGAGGAATAGTGATGTGACTAGCCAGATGTGGGCCAAAGGTTCAAGTTAGGGAGACATGGGAAGCAAATCTGGAGGACATGCAGGCTGGGGCTACATCACTGAGGCCAGAAAACCAAGCACAGGATCCGCACCACCTGTCTCCTCATCCTGCTATTGAGCAACACCAGGGAAACTCACACTTTAAATGCAGTGTATACTTTAGCCTTAGAGTTTCCATTCCGCTGGGCCTTCAGTGATGTCTGTCTATCCATTTACAGAACCATAATGTGTTCCCTCTTTTCATGACTTAAATGCCTATTTCGAAACTTCTTACTTTCCTCAAGTCATTATACCTGGAATTTTTTCCCTCTGAAGTCCTCCCACATTCAACCTCTTCTTTCAATTGCCGTTTCCTCAATTCCAGTCTCATAAGTTCCTCTCGGCACTGTAGTGAGGAGTCTGGTCTCTGCCTTGCCAAACTGTTGCAAAGGTTTCCTAACCAATCTCCCTGTCTCTTCATTGCCCTCTTCTAAATCACCCTGCAGAGCTGCTGGCATGACTAAAAGCAATCTCGACAGCCTCACTGCAGTGCCTGAAATCCTCCAATACCCCTATTTCTTATAGGTTTATTTTTAAAGAATATTTTATCAATTATGCTATTAGAGTTGTCCCATTTTTCCCCTTTTATTCCCCTCTGCCCTCCACCGCCCCTAGGTTCATGTCCATGGGTCGTACATATAAGCTCTTTGGCCTCTACATTTCCTATACTATTCTTAACCTCCCCCTGACTGTTTTGTACCTAATTTATGCTTCTTGTTCCCTGTACCTTTTCCCCCATTCTCTCCCCTCCACCTCTCCACTGATAACCCTCCATGTGATCTCCATTTCTGTGATTCTGTCCCTGTTCTAGTTGCTTTAGTTTGCTTTTGTTTTTGTTTTTTTAGGTTCTGTTGTTGATAATTATGAGTTTGTTGTCATTTTACTGTTCACATTTTTTATCATCTTCTTTTTCTTAAATAAGTCCCTTTAACATTTCATATAATAAGGGTTTGGTGATGATGAGCTCCTTTAACTTGACCTTGCCTGGGAAGCACTTTTTTTGCCTTTTCATTCTAAATGATAGCTTTGCTGGATAGAGTAATCTTGGATGTAGGTCCTTGCCTTTCATGACTTTGAATACTTCTTTCCAGCCCCTTCTTGCCTGCAAGGTTTCTTATAAATCAGCTGATAGTCTTATTGGAATTCCTTTGTAGGTAACTGTCTCCTCTTCTCTTGCTGCTTTTAAGATTCTCTCCTTATCTTTAATCTTGGGTAATGTAATTATGATGTGCCTTGTTGTGTACCTCCTTGGGTCCTAATACTTTGGAACTCTCTGAGCTTCCTAGACTTCCTGGAAGTCTATTTCCTTTGCCAAACTAAAGAGGTTCTCCTTCATTATTTTTTCAAATAATTTTTCAATTTCTTGCTCTTCCTCTTCTCCTTCTCACACCCCTATTATTTGGATGTTGTAATGTTTGAAGTTGTCCTGGAAGTTCCTAAGCCCAACCTCATTTTTTTTAATTCTTGTTTCTTCATTCTGTTTTGGTTGAATGTTTATTTCTTCTTTCTGGTCCAAAACATTAATTTGAGTCCTGGTTTCCTTCCTGTCACTATTGGTTCCCTGTATATTTTCCTTTATTTCACTTTTCAGAGCCTTCACTTTTTCCTCTGTTTTGTGACCATATTCCTTTCTGTGAACATCCTGATTATCAGTGTTTTAAACTTTGCATCTGATAGCTTGGCTATCTCTTCATCACTTAGTTGTATTTTTTTTGGAGCTTTGATCTGTTCTTTCATTTGAGTCATTTTTTTTTTCTCAGCATACCTGTTACATAGTAAGGAACAGAGGCTTAGGTGTTCATCAGAGTGGGGTAATACACGTGGGTGCATTGTGATGCTATATGTGGGGGAGGGGTCCAAGAAGGAACAAAGCTGCTGGCTCAGCTCTTGGCAGGCTTTCAGTCACTTCCTCCATTAGCCACAAACAAATTGGGCCCTTCTGGTGCTGATTCCCAGGTGGGTGGTTTTGTGTACATTCTAGGACCCTATGTGGTTGTCTCTCCAACAAACTCTCTGGTGAGGCTAGGAGTTTGTCCCACTGCCGCCGAAACCCCCACAGGTTTTTTTAATCAGAGGTTTTGAGGCTTTATTTACCCACGCTGGAACCCTGGGTTGCGGGATCTCGCTCCCCAGTTGTTCCTCCTGGTTTATCTGCACGTGAATGTGGGACCACCCACTCTGCCAGCCACCACCCACCCCGGTCCTCTAGCTGTTGTCTTGCTGTGAGTCCTCTCCACCTGTCTGCTGATCTCCACCTCTCCTACCAGTCTGGATGAGTGTTTCTTCTTTAACTCGTTGGTTGTTGGATTTCCATACAGTTCAATTTTCTGGCAGTTCTGGTTGTTTTTTGTTTTTAAATTTGTTGTCCTTCTTTTGGTTGTGTGAGGAGGCACAGTGTATCTACCTATGCCTCCATCTTGGCCAGAAGTCTCTGTTTCTTGTAGGTTTAAACCCAATGTCATTATCATGTACCCTGGGGCCTGTATGTTCAGCTCTCCACTTACTTTCCTATACCCAACTTTTCTCTGTCCCCAACGTGCCTTTCAACGTGCAGTTTCCTAAACTGGCCACACTCTGCCATGCCACTAAGTCAGTAGGCACACTCCTCCAGCTGCTAGCATTCTGTAGGCCTCTTTGACCTCCTCTAATGCACCCTTTCTAAATGGCCTCTCAGAGCAGGCTTTTCTGACTTCCACTGGCAGCATTTGGTGTTTCTCCCTCCTCTTTGTAGAATTTTGTTCTTGCATTTGTACACAACCATGTTGCTATAGTAATTTGTCCAAATATCTCTCCCACCAAACTGTGCACCCACAGTGGCTGAAACATCATCCCATTCATATTTGTGTCCACAGAGTCATGGTGCCCAGAAACATACTGATAAATGTAAAAACAAGTAAAGACTGGATATAAAGAGTAAAATCGATGACAGAATCAAATATGACTCAAACGATTGTTTCAGGAGACTGGAAATTGAACTGTTAAAAGAAATGTTGAGAGAGAGATGTTAACGTTTTCAGGTTAAGCCCTGGCTGGTGTGTCTTGGTTGATTGAAGCTTCACCCCATAATGGATAGATTGCTCATCTGATTCCCAGTCAAGGCACATGCCTAGGTTGTGGGTTCAGTCTCCAGTCTAGGCATGTACAATCCCCCATCCAGGCATGTACAGGAGGCAACCAATCAATGCTTTCTCACTTCGATGTTTCTCTCTCTCCCTTCCTCTCTCTCCACAAAAGCAATAAAAAAAATATTCTCTAGTGAGGATATTAAAAAAATGTTTTTAATCTTCAGGTTAAGGTGAGGATATGGAAATTTTAGATTGTAAGTGAGTGGTCAAGATCAGATATATGGATTTGGAAATCAATAGAATAATAGGAAAAGGATATGACTCAGACTGAATTTTAAAAGAAGGAGGACAGACTGACAAAAACTGAGTTCAGGGGGAAGTTATACATTTAGGAGGCCAGAAGAGAAATGAAGTCTGGCTAGAGATTAAAAAAAAAACAAAACTATTTTTGCCTCTTAGAACGTGGCCAGAGGGCCAAAGACAGAGTTTTATAGGATGCTCCAAGTTGAGAGGAAAGCAAAGAAAGAAGAATCCAAGGAGAGAGGGAAGGTTCAGTTAAAAGAGCAAGTGGATAGAATATATTCCTTGATAAATGTATTCATCCATCATTCAACAAATATGTCTTGTGTTCAATTTTAAACAGTGAGTTAATCTACAAATATAAAATGTGCAAATGGTAAAAATGTTTATATGCAAGTCATTAAAATTGTTCTTTTCAAAGTGGAAAGAAAAGAATAAATGGATTCTCTACAGCTAAGAAGTCATGGCTTTACCACTAAAACAGCTCTTCAGAGATTCATGAGAGGCACATGGGAGGGACTAGAATCAACTGAAAATTAAATTAGCTCAGAAAATTAAATAGGGCTAAATACATGTGCATATGAAATAGGATGAATAATGTAAAAACACCTGACAATCACATTTAGTTGGAATAAAAATAGATAACATCATTTTGGAAAAGAAAATGCTGCAACCTTTCATAAACAACAGTGGTGACTTTTGGCTATATCTCTTGGATAGATTGCCTGAACATAATTATATAGTTTCTGCAAGTAAGTGAGACATCCTATGCTTCTCCATTCTGTGCCTCTGTTGTTTGAGTTTTATGGGGATTTATGACGATGGGAGAACTCAGCATATTTTCTGCAGGCAGCCGTTCTTAGCTTAGAAAATAACAAAGTGACTCAGAGAGACATCACACCACTGTGAGAGCAGGAAAGGGCAGAAACAGGGTAAATGCAGAGCACCCCATGAAATTTTAAAGATCATTTGTATGGCCAAGTGACTCAAGCTTCCACCACCATGCAGACTGACACCCTGCCATGTTTCCTGTCATGGGGGTTCAGCTTTGTGATTGCTTCTACTTGGCACACATTTGAAAGATTTTGCACATAGAAAACTTGGGTGGGGGAGAGTAGGACAAAAGCGTGCACTGAGATATTTTCTACTCTACCAGGAAAGATAGAACTCAGTAAATTTATGGGAGAAATATTTAACAAAAATTATCAAAATGCTAGGATATACCTCCAGGCATGTCTTTATGAATCAATTAGACTACTCTGTGAATATGTTAACATCAATCAAGTCAAAACTTTTGTGTAAATGAATTGCAGGGTACGGAGGCACTGCTGGCCTGCAACTAAAGATGGTCTTGTTATTATATGAAATAGGCAATGGTGGAAGCAAGGACAGATTTGCACCTATTCATTTATGATTTTCATGAAAACCTATACTATACGAGATCCTGTGTTAGGCACTAGGATACAAAACAAAGACCTGTTCACAAAGAGTTCACAGTCTAATAAAAAAAAAGAAAAGTAAACTGATAATTAAAGCCATAGAAGAATAAGTGTTACCGTAGAAACAGGCATGGATTAGTGTTACCTGACCTGGGTGGTTTACAAAGAGGTGAACATAAAGAAGGCTTTTTGGAAAAGGAAACTCCTAAGCTGGGCCTAGCCAATTAATAGCAGTTACATAGGTGAAGATGGGAAGGAAGATAGTTACACAGGGGGAACTATAAAGATAAAAGTCAGGGGCCCTGAAAGAATGCGGAGAACATCAAGTAGCTCAGTGGTGCTGGGCAACAAAAGATGAGAATAATGAGGCAAGCAGGGATCAGGAAATAGAGGCTTTATAGAAGATATTGAGGGATTTGGACAACATTCTAAAAGCTATAAGAAGTCACTGGAAGATTACAAGGGAAAGCATATTATAATCAGATTAATGCTTGAGGAAGATCACTGTCTTCAGTGTAGGCAAGGATTAGACCAGGGTCAAGGTCATTAATTAGGAGAGTGCTAAAACCATGTGGGCAAGACAATGATTCTGCAAAGGCCTAATATGATGAGGGAAATAGCAGTAAGAAAAAAAAGAAATAGATGCATTGGGAAGAGAATCAATAGACTTCAAGTGAGTAGAAGTGAGGAAAGGGGAAGGGAAAGGAGGTCAAAGCTACTCACTTAAACCCATGAGAAAGAAAGCAGAGAGGCCGTGGAGAACCTGTATTCCAGAACCTCATTCCCTGGGGTCAAAGCCAGGGCTTGCTGCTGACTAAGTGCTGTGAGCGTTGATTTGACTCAGTTTGCACATCTGTTATAAAGGATGCTAGTAATAACAGTTATCTCTAATGGTAGTTATTATTAGGATTTGGTGTAAAAATCCATATAAAGGACTGTGCAGGGTGCCTGGTACATGAAAATAATAAATGGTAACTACTGTTATTATTAATTGTGTAGGATAAATTGCCTAAATGAGGACAATTAGTGGAGGACCATGTTTCAGAGCAGTGAGCATATTTCATTCTGTTTTGCCCATGCTGTGTTAGAAGTGTCTATAGACTGACTACAAGGGTATAGTTAGAAATATGGAATTGGGTCTCAGAAGAATCATCTGGCCTGCAGATGTGCATAGCTGGTTTGTTGAAGACTCTAGAGTAGATATGATTACTGGGGGAAATTTTGTGGAATAGAAAAGAAATCTTGGAGTAGCTAACATTCCGGCAAGATAGGATGAAGAGCCTGTAAAATAAACAGAAGGAATCACCAGAGAGGTAGGAGGAAAACCAGGAGAGAGTAGAGTCACAAAAGCCAAAAAAGGAGACTTGAACAGTGGTCAACAGAAGGAGTAAAGACAAGAACTGGGAGAGCACCCAAACAGGCATTGGTAACCTCGGTGAGTGCAGTTTCCATAAAGTGTTAGGAGGAATAAATTAGATTTCATGGAATTGGCAAATGAATTGGTGGGGCAGGGTTGGGGGGACCCGAGAACTGTACAGAGAGTAAGAATATCTGTCGCTGGGATTTCATCCGGCAAAATCCGTGGGTGACCGTAACCCAATGCGTAAAAGAATCTCACACTGAAACACGCTGGGAGAAAAGAGTCCGGAGCCACGGGACTATTTCTTTTATCTCAGGAAAAAAGCCCTGGATGTAGCTCAGCCGGGCTTTTTATTAGAAGCTTTAGGACACATTTACATTGGATTTATTATTCATGGACTTATGCAGAATAGGGGTTTTTAGTTGGGTCATGAGGATATATGGGAAGGGAATAGATAAGGGGTAGGTTTACTCAGTAAGGTAAACATTTGGGGTACAGAGCATTAGGTTGTCAATTCAGGTCCGGTGGCAGACAGGACCAGGGTAGTACATTAAACAGGAGACAAGTAAATTGAGGGTAAGCTAACTAGGGCTGTTAACTTTTAGGACCATAAAACATTGAGACAGAGAAAAATTTCATGGACTCATTAACTTAAGTCTCTTGACTCCGGGAGGGAGAGACTCAGCCAG
>PVJI01006667.1:0-84299 GCA_004026765.1 Micronycteris hirsuta | reverse complement strand
CATATGTGTGGGTCATGCTTTCTTATCCATTCTGCTATTCTATGTCTTTTAATTGGAGCATTTAATCCATTTACGTTTAAGGTTATTATTGATAGGTACTTATTCATTGCCATTTTTTTTGTACCTGTATTCCTCAGTCTCTCTCTTTCCCTTTCTTTCCTTAAATCAGTCCCTTTAGGATCTCTTGCAGAGCTGTTTTGGTGGACGTGTATTCTTTTAGACTTCTTTCGTCTGGGAAGCTCCTTATTTGGCCATCTATCTTGATTGAGAGCCTTGCTGGGTAGAGTAGTCTTGGTTGCAGGCCTCTAGTTCTCATTACTTGGAATATTTCTTGCCATTCCCTTCTGGCTTGGAGTTTTTCCATTGAGAAGTCAGCTGCTAACCTTATCGGGGCTCCCTTGTATGTTACTTCCTGTTTCTTCCTCGCTGCCTTTAAGATTCTCTCTTTGTCTTGGAATTTTGCCATTTTAATGATGATGCATCTTGAAGTGGGCCTGTTAAGGTTCCTTTTTATTGGGACTCTCTGTATTTCCTGGAGTTATGTGGGTTCTTCTCTCATCAGATTAGGGAAGTTTTCTATCATTACTTTTTTGAACAGGTTTTCCATCTCTTGCTGCTCTTCTTCTCCTTCTGGTATCCCTATTATACGGATATTATTACGTTTCATGTTGTCCTGCATTTCCCTTAATACCTCTTTATTCTTTCTGAGCCTCTTTTCCTGTTCTTGCTCTTTTTGGGTGCTTTTTTCAACCTTGTCCTCCGGCTCGCTGATCCGATCCTCTGCCTCATCGAGCCTGCTTTTGATTCCTTCTATTGTGTTCTTCAATTCAGTTATTGTATTCTTCATTTCCTCTTGGCCCTTGTGAATAGTTTCTATTTCATTTTTCATGTTGACATAGTTTTCTGTGAGTTCATTATAGTTTCCCTGTAGTTTCTGATAATTTTCTGTGAGCTCATCAAGTTTTTGAGTTTCTTGAGCTGCCTGATAACGTATGCTTTGGACTCAATATCTGATAGTTGGCTTGCCTCTGTTTCATTTATCATTCTTTCTGGGGCTTCCTCCTTTCCTTTCATTTGGGGGTTGTTTCTTTGTCTTCCCATTGTTTGTGGGATTCTTCTTGCTAGCCTCTGATTCTTAAATTGATATGTCAAGTTCTCTGGAGCTGCAAAATTAATTTTGTGTCACTGTCTCTGTTTTTTGGGCTGACTCTTGTCTGGGTCCCACTCTATTCTCTTCACAATTCCAGGTTTTAATGTCTCACCTGTGGATAAAGGACAGAGGGGAAGGGAGAAAAGGATGGAAAATAAAGCAAAAAAAAAAAAAAAGAAAGATAAATAAAAAATAATGCTAAAATACAATAAAATAAAATAAAATAAAAAAATAACAAAAAATAAGAAATAAATAGAAGAGAAAACTAGGAATACTAAATGAAGGGAAGGTGGAAGGAATTAAAATAATATAGAAGGACAGATAGGAAGAAGGGTGGGGAAAAACAAACAAAGAAACGAAGAGAAAACAAAAGAAAGAAAAAAAGGAAAAAATAAAAGATTTCTGTTGGCTGGTTTTAACAGTTTCTGGTCAGGGCTGCTCCTCCGGTCCTTCGGTCTGCGACAGGCTGCGAAGATATTAGGTTTCCTTTTCTTTCTTCCTGAGCTGCACTCTTAGCTGCTATCCTGCCTCCAGCCTAGTTGCTAGGAATTCGCAGCACCTCTTCTGGGCTGCCTGACCTCCACACTGAGTCAGAGTTTGTGAGGTCTGTGTCTCCCCTCAGTGGGGCTAGATGGCGCTCTTTTGTTTTTCTCCCACGGAGGGAGTCTGCACCGCAGGTCTCCAATCACAGTGGCTGGGTTGTGTCTCAGGCCCTCCAGGAGTGAGCTCCACACCCCTGTATTCGTTGTCAGCTTTTGTGTCTGGATTCGGCGCTTGCAAGCCTCCGGCCTAGGCGCCCGGACGGGCACAACCCCCAGCCACCCCTTACTGACTTTGCAGGGTGTGCCCCCCGTGGTCTGGAGCTCTGGGCCTCCGGTCTCCTGGTCAGTGCACTCTCCAATTCCTCTCGCTGGGATTGCCAGCCTCTGCAGACCAGTTCCCATGTACGCACCAACCTCCGGCCTGCTGGGGACCGAGACTCTCCCAACAGACGCGTGCACCTGCTTTGGCTACTCACACACCCCAATCCAGCTCCCTGCCATGGATCCTGGAACAGACCAGGAAGCTGCTACGACTGGATCCGCAGACCTCCTGGCTCCCCGTGAGTCCCGAGGGACCCCTTTGCTCCGAAGCAGACTCCCTACCATCTGATCTTTCAGTTTTATGTGCAATCCTGGTCGCCAATCTTCCCACACACTGGAATACAGCTGGGCGATCGCTCCGCTCCTCAGAAAACCAGCCAGGTATCCCACCAGTGGGTGGGAGGAAGCCGATCCCACTCCCTCCTACTCCTCCGCCATCTTTTTTTCCCCAGGACTGCACCACCTCTTCTTTAACCATTTGTTTATAGATGGACACTTAGGATGCTTCCATATCGTGGCTATTTTCGATAATGCTGCAAAGGACATAGGGATGCATATATCTTTTTGAATTACTGTTTTGGATATTTGCAGATAAATATCTAGAAGTGGAATGGCTAGATCATATGGTTGTTCTATTTTTAATTTTTGGAAGAATGTCCATAAAGTTTTCCATAGTAGCTGCACCAGTTTACATTCCTACCAACAGTGCACTAGGATTCCCTTTTCTCCACATCTTTACCAACACTGGTTTGTTAACTTACTGATGAAACCATGCTGACAGGTGTGAGGTGATATTTCGTTGTGATTTTAATTTGCATTTTACTGATGATTACTATGTTGACCATCTTTTTACATGTCTACTGGCCACCTGTATGTCTTCTTTGGAGAAAGACGTGTCTGTTCATGCCCTCTGCCCATTTGTAATTGGATTGCTGTTCTGTGTGTGTTAAATTATATCAGTTTCTTAAATATTTTGGATATTAATTCCTTATATGATGTATCATTGGCAAATATCTTTTTCCATTCATTATGTTGTTTTCACTATGCAAAACTTTTTAGTTCAATGTAGTCCCATTTGTTGATTTTTTTCCTCTTGTTTCGCTTGCCTGGGGAGAAAGATCAAAAATGTTCCATGTCGCATTTGTGATCTTCTAAAGCCTCAGGATCATCAATATCACCTTTTACAATTGTACTATGGACCAGTGGAAATACTTGTCTGTAGAGTTCCAGTTAATATATTGACAACTTTAACTTATGTCAGACCAATTCTGTACTTATATTTCAATTACTGAGATTTGCAACTGTTGCTTTTTGCCAATGTTTTCTTCCTCAACTAAGATTTTGTGAACACGAGTGGGCTCTGGTGATAGCAAGTAAGGGAACAAATTAGTGGGGTGTAGAGTGGTAGTTCGTGTGATCAAATGCAGTGCTTCTCATACTGCAATGTGCGTACCAACCACGGAAGATCTTGTCAAAATGCAGATTTCAGTTCAGCAGGTCTGGGGCGAGGCCTCAGCTTCTGCACCTGTGCAGGTGAGTCTGCTGTTGCTGCTCCTCCTGGGCCAGAGGACCACTTAGAGTAGCCACCCTCTAAGAAACCAGGCTATCTTAAGAATTAGGATTTGAGCCCTGGTTGTTGTGACTCAGTGTATTGAGTGGCCGGCCTGTGAACTAAAGGGTCACCAGTTCAATTCCAAGTCAGGGCACATACCTGGGCTGCAGGCAGGGTCCCCAGTAGAGGGTGTGTGAGAGACAGCCATGCACTGGTGTTTCTCTCCCTCTCTTTCTCCTTCTCTTCCCCTCTCTCTAAAAATAAAATAAATAAAATCTTTTAAAAATGTTCCATATCAGAGAATTTACTGCCTATATTTGTTTCGGGTCTTTCATTTCAGTTTTTAATCCATTTTGAGATATTTTGTGTATAGTGTAAGAAAGCAGTCTAGTTTCATTGTTTTGCTTGTGTCTATCTAGTTTTCCCAACTCTATTTATTGAATAGACTGTCTTTATTCCATTGTGTATTCTTGCCTCCTTTGCTATAGATTAGTTGTGTATCTAGGCATTGGTTTATTTCAGGGCTCTCTTTTATGTTCCATCATCAATCTATGTGTCTGGTTGTTTTTTGTTTGTTTATTTGTTTGCTAGTACTATGCTGTTTTGATTACTATAGCCTTGTAGTATAGTTTGATATCAAGTAACATGATGCCTTCAAGTTTGTTCTTTTATTCTCAATATTGCTTTGGCTCTTAAGGGCCTTTTGTGGCTCCATATAAATATTAGGGTTATTTGTTCTAGATCTGTGAGAAATGCCACTAATATTTTGATAGGAATTGCATTGCATCTGTAGATAGCTTTGGGTAGCATGGACGTTTTAATGATGTTAATTCTTTCTATCAGTGAGTGTGGTATATGCTTCCATTTACTCTTGACTTCTTCAATCTCTTTCTTTAATGTCTTACCGTTTTCTAAGTACAAGTATTTTACCTCCTTGGCTAAATATATTACTAGGTATTTTATTCTTTTATTTGACGTAATTATAAATGGGATTGCTCTCTTAGTTTCTATGATCATTTGTAATTAGTGTATAAAATGCAACTAATTTCTGAATATTTATGTCCTGATACTTTACTGAATTCATTAGTTCTAACAGGTATTTGGTTGAATCTTTATTTATCTCCATCAATAGAATCATGTTATCTGCAAATAAGGATAGTTTTACTTCTTCATTTCTAATTTGCGTGCCTCTTACTTTTTTATTTCTTACTCGACTGGTGTGTCTAGAGCTTCCAGTACTATGTTGAATAGAAGTGATGAAAGTGATCATCCCTGTCTTGTGGCTGATCTTAAAAAGGTTTCAGCTTTTTACCTTTGAGTATGATGTTAACTGTGGCTTTGTCATATATGTCCTTTATTATTTTGAGATATGTCCCCTCTATCTCACTTGCTTTCAGTTATTATTTCTTCAAATAGGTTTTCAATTCCTTGCTCTCTCTCTTTTCCAAGTGATACTCCTATGATGGGACTATTGGTATACTTGATATTGTCAAAGAGGTCCCTTTAACTCTCCTTATTTTCTTTTATTCCATTTCCCTTTTTTGCTGTTCTTGTTGGGTGTTTTCCACTACTGTGTCTTAAAGATCACTGATTTGATCCTCTGATTTTTCTGATGTTACTGAGTCCCTCTAATGTATTTTTCATGGCAGTTTTTTGTAGTCTTCATTTCAAATGATTCTATTTTGTGTTTTCTATCCTGTTTTTTTTTTCATTTTCTTCTTCTTCTTCTTTTGCATTTTCTCTTTGTTGAAGTTCTCACTGAGTTCTTATACTCTTCCCATAGGTTGATTGAACATCCTTATAACCAGTGCTTTGAACTCAGTATCTAGTAGATTGCTTGCCCCCAATTAATTTTGTTCTTAGTCTTAAAGTTTTGCCTTTTTCTTTCATTTGGGACATGCTTTTTATCTTCTTCTTTTGGCTGACTCCCTATGTTTGTTGCTATGTGTTAGGTGGGTCTCTTTCATCTCCCAGTTTTGACAAAGTGGTCTTATGTAGAAGATGTCCTATGGGGCCCTGTGGTGCAGCCTTTCTGGTCACTTGAGTCAAATGCTCCAGGTATCCTCTGTGTGGGTTGTATGTGCCTCCCTAATGTAGTTGGACTTCAATTGATGTTGGCATAGTAGTGGTTGGGGTTGACCCTCAGGATGATTGGCTGTGAGGGGTGGGTATAACTATTGCAGACAAACTGTCATACAAGGGCTGACCCTGCAGAGCAGGAGTCACTTTAGTGGGGCTTTGATACCAGATGAGTCAGAGTAGTCTGCCCTTTAGTTGTATCATTTGTGGGACTGGCTGAGTGATGTTCTGATATAGCCTTAAGCTGGCTACCAGGTTTGTTAGGTTTCAAGCCACTTGGGAGGGGCCTCCCATGTAGGCCAAAGTCAGCTGCCACTTGTGTCAGCCTGGAGGCCTTTTGGTAGGAGCTACATAGTGTTCTTCAGTTGGTTTCAGCTTGTGCTGGGCTTGGAGGCGCATGGGAGAGTCTACATTTGAGCCAAGGCCAGCTACCACTTGTGCTTGGCTTGGAACCCTTTTGTGGGCACAACGATGACAGCTAAGGCCACCTTTTACTTCTGCTTGGCTTATGGCCACTTAGTTTAAGCTACATCCCCAGCCAAGACAGGCCACCTCTGAGGCCAGGCTTAGGTCCACCTGATGGGAGTTGAAATGCAAGTTGAGACCTGTTATTGCATGTCTAGGCTTTGGTCTACTATATAGAACCCCAAGGCTGGCTGCTGCTTGTTTGGGTTTGTGGGCTTTTGAAAGTTTTAAGAAAATCCACAGCATGAACAGAAGCAGGCCACTTGTGTGGAGAAGCTACTGGAAGGGTTTGGGACAGAGAAGTGAGTTGCATGGGACGGGGTCTCAGGGAATCAGCAGGGCAATGCAAGTGCTGTTATCCAGGTTAATCGAGAGCTCCTAGTTGGTGCCCATTTGTGCCAGACTGGCTGGGTGGATGGTAAGTTCAACAAGGAAATAATAATGCTTGCCAGCACTACCATTCCTGTCCTGATTTATGTCCCACCAGCCCTCACCTTTAAGTTAGTCAATTCAACTCCACCCCATATGTCCTTGGTTCTGATCGAGCTCCTGCCTTGGTGCAGGAGTTTAGAGCAAATGAGTTTGTGAATGAATAAGTCTGTGGTTGGACCCTTTGAGAGTAGTGCCTCAATCACTAGCAGTATTTTGTGTTTCTTTTTAAAAATTATATTCTATTGATTATGCTATTATAGTTGTCCCAATTTTTCCCTCTATTCCCCCTACCACCTAGCACCTCCTATCCCTCAGGCAGTCCCCAAACCATTGTTTATGTCCATGAGTCATGCAAATAAGTTCTTTGGCTACTCCATTTCCTATACCGTACTTTGTATTCCCATGGCTGTTCTGTAATTACCTATTTAAACTTCTTAATCCCCTCACCTCTTTACCCATTCCCCCTTATTTCCTTCCCATCTGGCAACCATCAAAATGCTCTCCATATCCATGATTCTGTCTCTGTTCTTCTTGTTTGCTTAGTTTGTTTTTTAGATTGATTTGTTGATAGATACATATATATTGCCATTTTATTGTTCATAGTTTTGATATTCTTTTTCTTGAATAAGTCCCTTTAACATTTCCTATAATAATGCTCTACCCAGCAAATATATCATTTAGAATTAAAGGGCAGATAAAGAGCTTCCCAGATAAGAAAAAAAAAACAACTAAAAGAGTTCATCATCACCTTCGTCTTTCTTGGTCACATTCTTTGCTGTTTTTCACAGCAAGATGTTATAGGGACTCCTTTTCCTGGCACTGATGCCCTGTGTTAAGGAGTACTTTGTGAGGCTGAAATTCCTTGCTCATCAGGGGGTACCTATGCAGATGAGATATTTTTCCTGCTTCTTAATTGTCACACTGTAGGTGTGGTACCTGTATTATACATCTCTGCTCCTCCTCTACCAGTTTCCAAGTGGCTTCTTCTTTAGATCCTTTGCATAGAAATTCTCTTTAGGTGGTTCTTCAGTGATGATTGCCTTGTAATTTGGTTGTAAATTTTGATGTGGTTGTAGGAGGGGGGGTAGCATAGAGTTTACTTATTCTGCCATCTTGACTAAAAGTCCCTAAAACAATACTTAATACAATAATTGATATGTAAATAATCTATTTTAACACAAATACATAAACATAAATAATATTTATTATTACCACCTCAGAAAATATTTTAGAATATACCATTTCATATTTCTTTTTAAAATTTTTCTTCCTTTACTTATCTTCTTTTATCTCTGTCTCTCTCTTCCCTTCTTCTCTTTTGTCTTTTCATTTATTCTGTACTTAAAACATAGTGTTATATTAAAGAAAAACTTTTTATAACTTCTTTTTGTAATGAAGCAACATATGTTGAATGTTTTCCATGTCAGTAAATTCACTTCTACTTCAAGGAAACTTAATTTCGTTGTATAAGGTTTCCTTAAATTATATATTCAAATTCTTATTGGGCGTTTATGTCATTTCTAATTATATGTGTTATAAAGATTTCTGTTACAGAACATTCCTTTATTCAATAAGTATTTATTGAGCTCATATTGTGTGCCAGCTCATAGTTGCAGCACTGTTAGACACAGCTCATAGTTCTGCTTTCCTATGCTTCCATGTTAAATACATAAAGCAAGATCATTTAAATTTAATTTAGAGTAACATTTGTTTTGGTTGAGACAATCTTTATCATCAGTTATAATGTTAATACTTTTGGTTACTATCTCCCATGAAAAGATTTTGTATAAATAACACTCTAATACAGACTTGGAAATGATGATATATACTTACGGAGAATCCACAGCCTATAGTAACTTAACTGAAAAATTATGTAGCAATTACATTATCTGACTCCCTTCACCGCCAGAGTGAACTGGTGATATCAGAAAATATAGAGAATTTATCTTTGCATTGACTTTGTTTATTGCTTGATTATTTGGGGTTTTGACACATATAGAAGTTTCCACTCATAGCCACCAGTAGATGAAGACAGGGAACTCTCCAGTAGGAAGCACTGGGTAGGAACCAGGAATCCTCAATATAAAATTGAATTCAGTTTTTATTAGTTACTTGATATTTGGAAGTTATCAGATATCCCCGAGCCTCAGTTTCCTGATATTTACTAGATAATTTCTCAGTTTCAATCATTCTAGAAATTCTGAACTCGTAGTATTTTCATTGTTTCTATTGGAAGTTGTCACCTAAATTGTCTTGGACCCTATTCTGAATATTTATTTAATACATCAGAGCTAAGCTAAGAGATGTGGCTAACAAAATAATAAATACAATGAGAGCTTTGAGCCAATGAGTAATTTGATATGTACAATTTTCAAAGGTTAATATTATTATGTGTTTGAACAGACTAGACAGTAAAATGTGGAAGTGAAGAGACCAGTTGAAAAGCAATTACAGTTGACATGGTGAGGGACTATAATGGTATCATTGGAGATGGGGTAAAATAGTCACATTATGGCTCTATTTGGAAGGTAGAGCTGATTGGATATGCTGATATCTAGCGCGTAGGCTGAGAGGGAAAGAGACATTTCGTGTGACTCTACAGGCAAAGTCTGGACAACTAGACAAATGCTGGTTGTCAATCTCTGAGATCCTGAGGGAGCACAGATGTTCATGGCTGTGGAGGGAAATGTGGTCCACATTTTGGTTTTGCATATGCTATATTTGAGGTGCCTGTTGGACATGAAGCTTGAGATATTCAAGTGCAGAATTGGATATATTGGTCTAAAATTCAAGAAAGGGTAGAGCTGGCAATTTGAATCTGGAATTATCAACATTGGATAAGTGACCTTAATCAAGACAATATTTCTATGCCTCAATTTAATCAACTATAAAATGGATGTAATGCTTTTATGTAAAGGTTAAATGAGATAATATTAATTTTATAAAAATTTCAGCATACTGCCTAATATTTATAGTAAGAACATAATAAACATTAGCTCATCCTTCTCATTCTGATGATGGATGGACAGATGGATGGATTGTTAATTAACTAATTAATCAACATGAACAATTTAAAGGCAATTCAGAGACTTGACCCATCTTGAAGCAGTTGGAAAAAACATGTATTCATCTGGCTTCAGTGTAGGTTATGGAGAGGATAAGAGAAAAAGCAGATTTTAACATATTGTTTGCGGGAAACGTACGTATATGTTTTACATTGACTGGTAGTGGAGTGCGGGACACGTATAAATACGTGTTTTGTAGACTAGTGGTAGAATGAGGGTAATGGATAAAAACGTTTATTTTTATACTTTTTTATTGCTCTAAAGGGATGCTAACATGCAGATATATGAATTCCAAAGGACAAAATTTGGGTCTCTTTAACACAGACAATGGTGAATTATGTATGTATGTCTGTTTTAATGATTATCATACAAAGAAAACACTACTAAAACTTCATTCTTTCTTTTTTTACATATGATTAACACAACAAAAAACACTACTAAAACTTCATTCTCCTTCTTTTACAATGAAGTTTAAGAAAGAAAACTTCATTCTTTCTTTTTTTTACACATTTTACGTACTTTTTTCAAAATATTTTCAATAAATCGGAATTTTTACATATTTTATTACTTTTATTTCAATTTCCAGTGATTTTTCCAGTATTTGTCTGTTTAAAATTTAGAGAAAAATAATTCAGTATACATTTTATAGTAAATCACAGAAAGTTTCATTGAAAAAAATATGTAAAACTAAAGTTATCGTAATTTTACTGAATGTTGCCATTTACACAAAGCATTAGCAAAAATGGCCCGCTCTACCTGTTACCTTGCGATAAAAGCTCCCCGCATACAATTTAAAATTTATTTAGATTAGATGTTGAATAAATATGGCTTGTTAATTATACTTTCTAGGGAAACCAAGCTATGAATCCCAGGGTTGATATTATTATGGTTGACTGTTCCACAAACTTTGCGGTTGAAGTGCAGTCTTAACCCTCACTTGCCTAAATGGAAATATTAACTAGAAAAGCTTGGTGTGGTCTTTAATGTACTCAGAGAGATTTTTAAAATTAATTCAGTGAACTGTATTTACATGGTCCCTCAATGTCCGGGTTAGGCCTTGTTAGGAAAAGGGATAAAATATTAAAGAGAGAAATATAAACAACCCTGGCTTGAATTACAATTTCTAGTTTACAAAAGACTGTGTTCATGACTCACAGACACTATTATATGTATGATCTCTAAAACTGAAATTGGGTGGCTGGCCTCATGATAGCTCCGCTTAAACACTAAGTGAATATTTTATCATAATTACCAAGATTTTGTAGTTGAGGTTAGCAGTCCATGTAGTCACTTAGAATTCCCTCATTCTTTTAATCACAAAAGCTGTGAAAAGTAATTAATATGAGTCAGATGTCCCATCAGCTGAGAATGTCAGTGTTTTGGAGTTGGGATGGCTAAGTTGTCATTGGTTGATAATTGAAGAGTCTTTCCAATGAGGTAGACAAACAAATTCCTGCATGGTATATGTTTCATTTTTTAAATAATTAAATACTTTGAGGTTCTTTAGATTCACATACAAAGAGATCATGTGTACCCTTTACCCATTTCCCCCAATGGTAACGTTTTGCAAAATATGTTGATATGTTGATATCATAGCCAGGATATTTACAACTCATTTTTACTTTAAATTTTGGAATCTTAAGATTGTGCTAAGATTTGAATCATTGAAATTAAAAATTTAATGTTTTAAACTATAACTTTAAAGATATGCAAAGACATCTATTTTCTCTGTTTTGTGCCCTATGCTGTTCCCTTCCAGCTATGACCCTGTTGGTCTAGATAGACCTTCTGTAGGTGCTCTAGTCATCCTGTGTTCCTCTACTTTGTAATGCTCGGCTCACTATTAATTCCTTGGTCAGTGTCAGCTTTTCTTTGTGACAACAACATGACAGGGCAAAAATTACATCTGCTAATCACTACTGTTTCTATGGCATCTGGCAAATATCTGGCACAAGAGACTGGATGAGAGAATCAATTAATCTACTAGCTCAGGTCATGGAAATCCAGGACATTTGTGGCAATGTTACTGAAAATCGATGTCAATAAGACCTTTGCTTCTTGAGCCCAAATGCAATATGTTCTCTTTAGAAAGATTTCTATCCCCAAAAAATCAACCAAAATACATGTTTTACAACACATGGGGGAAAAGTTACCGTTCTTCAAAACAATATAATCTGAGTTAAGTATCAATTAGCCAGCTACTGAAGTGTCCTAAAATCAAGTCTGAAAAGAACAGTCTATTCCAGAATAGCTTTTTTGATGAAGAATGCATTTTTGGTTCTCTAGTTATTTGAATCAGCTGGACAATCTTTGTTGAATAATGTCCCCTTTTAAATGACAATGTAAGTTAAGGTTTCCTGAAACCTTCCTTGTGATCACCCAGCATACCCTTAGGTACTCTCTAGGGATAATGGAACATTGATAATTGGGCATTTTAAAAAGCTTAGCAGGTTATTTGAATCAAATAGTCCAATAAAGAAATATGCCCTAATGGCTAGCTCTGAGAACATATGTTATATCTTAACAACTTTTCATTGAAAACTTGCTTTTTTGAATCCGGAAAAGCTGTTTGACTTTCTATCCATTCTCACTTCTTCAAAGATATGAGCCATATGATTTAAAATAATTATCAGTGTCTGATTTGAAACTTTCCAAGATTTCTTAATCTACAGGGTGCTTGCTCCTTGGATTGGGCAATCCCTTGGAATAAAATAGCCAGATAGATGCAGTATCTATCTTTATAGAGATTATTTTTTAATATAAGGAATAATGAAATATTAGGTTAAAAAACTCAATGGATTAAATAATTGTTAATGTTGATAAACTACTACAAATGAATGAATGAATGAACAAATTGAGAAAGAGAAAAGCAGTGCTGAGAGCCCAGAGCTGTTCTCATACACACAGTGGGCCTTGGTTTCTCATGTTAAATATGAAGAATTTCACAGAACATTAACATCAGACAAGGCCTTTTTGTGGTGGTAATTGATTAGAGCAATGACTCTGGAATCCTTTTTGGACAGAGACAAAAGCATGGACATTGTTCAAATCACAAAGATGACCAAATGTTTCTCTATCATAGTTAATATAAGTGACTGCTGAGTCTTTTGTAATCAGTTTTAGCTTTGCATTGTGTTCCCATTTTCAAAGTAAACATTATTAAGATACCCAATCACAGAATGTTCGCAGCTTCCTGACAGTGTCCAGTGCACAGCAAAGTCCTATTTCTCTGAACTATTTCCCAAATCACCTAATCCCAAATCCTATAATAAACCCCTTCCAACAACACCCCTACTAATCTGTGGCATTCCCCATGGTACAAGCTCTCCCTCCTTGCAATAAGTCAATGAACCCAACACTATTCAACTAAAAGTGTGATATAGCTCCTCTTTGATTAAAATAATTGATGAATGAATGAAAGACAGAATTTTTTTCTTTTTCTTATTACTTTATTGTTGTTCAATTACAACTGTCTGCATCCTCTCCCCTCCCCTCCCCCACCCCCTCCAAAACCACCTCCCTCCCCTGCCTCCGTCCTCCCCCTTGTTTCTGTCCATGTGTTCTCTATAGTGGTTCCTGAAAACCCTTCTCCCCATTGTCCCCCCCCGCTCCCATCTGGCTAATGTTAGATTGTTCTTAATTTCAATATCTCTGGTTATTTTTTGCTTGCTTTTTTCTTTTGTTGATTATGTTCCAGTTAAAGGTGAGATCATATGGTATTTGTCCCTCACCACCTGGCTTATTTCACTTAGCATAATGCTCTCCAGTTCCATCCATGCTGTTGCAAAGGGTATAAGCTCCTTCTTTCTCTATGCTGTGTAGAATTCCATTGTGTAAATGTACCATAGTTTCTTGATCCACTCATTTGCTGATAGGCACTTAGGTTGTTTCCAGCACTTGGCTATTGTGAATCATGCTGCTATGAACATTGGAGTGCATAGGTTCTTTTGGATTGGTGTTTCAGGGCTCTTAGGGTATAATTCCAGCAGTGGAATTGTTGGGTCGAAAGGCAGTTCCATTTTTAGTTTTCTGAGGAAATTCCATACTGTTTTCCACAGTGGTTCACCAGTCTGCATTCCCACCAACAGTGCAGTAAGGTTCCCTTTTCTCCACATCCCCTCCAACAGTTATCTGTAACTAGTTTTCTGATGGCTAAAGATACCATCACTGATTGAATTCCTAAATTAAGATTTGGAACAAAACCTACTAAAATACAAATACACATGAAGAGAAAAATAGTTTAGTTAACAGTGACTTGTTCCTGAGAGAAAGTCAGAAAAGTCTAGAGACCGAAAATGTGCTCAGAGATATTCATTTGAGCAGATACAGATCAGTGAATGATTTGGGAAGAGGTCTGCATGTGTTTAGGTAGAATAAGGACCTACCTGAAGAGACATCTGAACTCACTCAAAGAAGTGTTTTAGACTGAGGAGAAATGTCTTGTGAGAAATGGGCAAGAAAAGAAGAAGGAAATCGAGTTATTTTCTGACAGTAAATGTTACCTTCTATGTCAGGTAAATCTTCCATGGGGTGTATTAAACAATTTCCCTCAGAAGTTTATAGTACATCAACAGACAAAAGAGCCATTCTTCCTTCAAAAAAGCAGCTGTCTGAAGTCAAATAGAAACTCTTAATACCTAGACACCTACCAGAATAACAATTACACTCCCCAGCTGGCTCCACACGCATGCAGAATAAGGCAGGGCAAATCATAATAGTTGAGTCCGTAGCCCTTCAACCCAGGGATCAAGATTTGTGCACTGCAGCTCAGCTCTTTTGTCTCTAGCTGAAAAAATATGCCTGGCAATAGCTTAATTTTAGGTATTTCATTTACTGATATTTTTATTTATTTTTCAGTATGTTTTATTGATTATACTATTACAGATGTCCCAATTTTTCCCCCTTTGCCCCTCTCTATGTCTGGTACCCCCCTTCCCTCCAGCAATCCACCCTCTTTGTTCATGTCTGTGGCTCATGCATATAAGTTTTTTGGCTTCTCCATTTCCTACACTATTCTTAACATCCCACTACTTTGTACCTACCAGTTATGCTTCTTAATCCCTGCACCTTTTCCCCTATTCTTCCATTTAACCCCCACCTGATAGCCCTGCAAATGACCTCCATATGTATGATTTTTCCTCTTCTGGTTGTTTGCTTAGTTTGTTTTTCTTTTTTTAGATTCAGTTGTTGATAGTTGTGAGTTTGTTATAAGTTTAATGTTCATAGTTCTGATCTTCTTATTTTCTTAAATAAATCAATTTAACATTTCATGTAATAATGTCTTGGCGATGATGAATTCCTTTAGTTTTGCCTTGTCTGGGAAGCACTTTACCTGCCCTTCCATTCTAAATAATAGCTTTACTGGATGGAGTAATCTTGGCTGTAGGTCCTTGGCTTACATTTCTTTGAATACTTCTTGCCAGTCCCTTCTTGCCTGCAAGGTTTCTTTTGAGAACTCAGCTAATAGTCTTATGGCAACTCCTCTGTAGGTAACTCTCTACTTTTCTCTTGCTGCTGTTAAGATTCTTTCTTTAGCCCTGGCTGGTGTAGCTCAGTGGATTGAGTGCAGGCTGGGAACCAGGGGGTCTCTGTTTGATTCCCAGTCAGGACACATGCCTGGGTTGCGGGCTGGGTCCCCAGTGAGGGCCATGTGAGAGGCAACCATACATTGCTGTTTCTCTCCCTCTCTTTCTCCCTCCCTTCCCCTCTCTCTAAAAATAAATAAATAAATAAATAAAATCTTAAAAAAAGATTATTTATTTTTAACCTTTGGCATTTTAATTATTATGTGTCTTGGTGTGGTCCTCTTTGAATCCAACTTGTTTGGGATTCTCTGTGCTTCCTGGACTTGTATGTTTATTTCCTCAACCAGATTAGGGAAGTTTTCTTTCATCATTTTTTTGAAATAAGTTTTCAATTCTTTCTCATCCTCTCTTCTTCTGGCACCCCTTCGGCTAAGATGTCGGTATATTTAAAGTTGCCCCATAGATTCCTAAACCTCTCCTTGTTTTTTTTTTTTTTTTTTTTTTTTTTTTTTTTTTTTTTTTTTTTTTTTTTTTTTTTTTTTTTTTTTTTTTTTTTTTTTTGAGTTCTTGTATCTTCTTTTTATTCTGGTTTAATGTTTATTTCTTCCTTTTCTTCCAAATTGTTGATTTGAATCCCAGTTTCCTTCCCTTTGCTGTTGTTTCTTTACATTTTTTTCTTTATTTCACTTATTGTATCCTTCATTTCTTCCTTTATTTTGGTGGCTGTACTCAATGAGTTCTCTAAGCTTCCTAATCATTGGTGTTTTGAGCTATGTGTCTGATAGGTTTTCTCTTTCCATTTAGTTCTTTTTCTGGGGTTTTGTTCTGTTCTTTCATTTGGGCCATATTTCTTTGCCTCCTCAATTTGGTGGCCTCCCTGTGTTTGTTTCTGTGTATTAGGTAGAGATGCTTTTACTCCCTGTCTTAGTATCATGACCTACATAGAAAAGGCACTTGTAAATTGTATGGGGTAGAGCCTTAGGTAATTGCTAGGATGGGGCAACTTCCTTCACCACTTTATGGCCCTGTGTGTGTGTGGACGGCTCAGAGAGGGATCAGTGCCTCTTCCTGACTTCTGGAGGCCTGAAGGACATTCGATCTGCTTCCAGTTACTTCAGCCACCTCTTGTCTGCAATTGGTGCCTTTCCAGCTGCTGCCATGGGGCTGGATACATTCTAACCCTGGGTGGACATTTTAAGCAGTGAAAATCTGGCAGTTTATTCCACTGCCCCAACCTCCACTGGTTTTTACTGCTAGAGGTAATGGGGGTTTATCTTCCTGGTGCTGGAACCCTGGGCTGTGTGGTCCGGCCTGGAGCTGGGATACTCACTCCTACATATTTATCCACCACATATGAACATGGGACTGTCTGGTCTCCTGACACCACTGCTTCTCTGCATTGTACTGCGTCCTCTCCACCTCAGCTCCACAACTCTTCTCCTCCTACCCATCTGGATGAATGTAGCTTCTTTAAATTCTTGGTTGTCAGACTTCCATACAGATTGATGTTCTGATGGTTCTGGGTGTTATTTGTTTTTGAGATCTCGTTGTAATTCTTTCTATGGTTGTATGAAGAGGTAAAACATGTCTACCTATGCCTCCATCTTGACTGGAGGTCTACTGCTAGTTTTAAATAGTTGCTCTCAGATTTAGCTCAATCTCTTATGGATGAATGTTTACAAATTAATGGTTGACATTCACTTTCATATCAGTTTATTTCCTCTCAAAAGTTTTCCCTGTCCTTCTTCAAAATCCAAGATGTTGCAAAATCATTTTTGTATACTTATAGTGATAGAGGAAGGAAAGCTGGATTGTCATCGAGGTTCTTATTGGGCTTCCTTGAGATCATTCTTGTCCAGTCTGGTGACTGAATGTCTCTCAAGTTCACAGCTGGTGAGAATGTTCATTCTACACAATGGCTTTAGGGGCTCTCCTTTCCACTACCCTTTTCTTATCCTATAACTTGGTCTCATTTGTCTTCTTCTGCTTGGGAGATCCTTTTGGGTCTTAGTTATTATAGTGTTAAACTGATGTTCATTGCCATCATTTCAACTTTGAGAGAGAGAGTAAAAATTACCCTAGCAGACCAAAGGTGCTTCCTGGATCTTAAATCTCAGCTTTCATTTCTTGTGTCCAATAGATACTGGCAGATGTTTCCCATGTCATGATCCATCCATGATGCACTATGGTGGGGTCTGGGAGTGTGGGTCAGTCTGATGGAGTCACTTTCTCACTAATTGTGCCAGGTGACCATTTATTTTTTGTGGAAGTTGCTGCATATCAGATGGGCACATACTACTAGTAGAATCCTCCCAAGTCACAGAAGGAAAGCTGCTCATAGCATCCCATATCTATAGATCTTATGTTTTCATTATTCCTCTTGCTGACTATTCTCCAACAGTGAATAGACATCACGAGAAAATCATGCTAGTTTTGACTTCACTGGAAGCATTCTCTATTCCCCCTTAGATGGGAGCTTATGTTATATTCTACCCTGAGTTTTCTCTACCCATGGAACATAGAAAAGCCTCATGGATACAGGCACCAGATGTTTTGATATGGAAAGGGAATATGGAGATTTTTTTCCCTCTTTTGACAATGCCAGCTGTCAAAAATACAATATTATCTTGTTATGAACTCACAATAAGTCTAATTTGACAGTCAACATGAAGCCTAGATTTTTTTTTAATGTCGATGATGCCTACCCTTTCACTGGGTGTCTGAAATCCACTGGGTAGAGGGACTCCCAAGGTATTCTGATTTTAAGATGAATGAAAAGTACATCACTTTAATATTTTCAAAATTATTATGTTTATCAAAATTCTTATTCTATCCAGTCTGATTTCCAACTTTGATGGGTTTCTGGATATTTAAATTATTTATCTCCTCTGAGTCAATAAATGTTTCTTTGTTATCCTAAATAACTTTTTAGTTTTTGTGTATTTTCTCCCTTCCTCCTGTACATTTTAAGATCTACAAGGGCAGGGATCTCTATCTTATTCACTAATATATCTCCAGTGCCTGCATCATAGTAGAGTCTTATAACAATTTTTGGAAAGAATGAATAATGAATGAATAAAAGAAAAAGATTCCTTTTGACTATTTCATAATGAAACAAAAGCCACATCTTGTTATAAGTGAGAATGCAATCCATCTTAATAATATTCATTGAAGAATGCTTTAGAAGGTGTAAGGCACTGACGTTACAGTATAGAATAAACAAATACTTGCTAGTTCTCTTGGGAGGAGAAAAAAGAGAAATTAAGTCAAATCCTGGATCTGCTGGTTACTAGATATGTGATATTGGGTGAGTCATTTAACTCAATGAGCCTCAGTATTCTTATCTGTAAAATGGGGATAGGGTTACCAATCTTACAGTGGTGTTTCTGGCATATCACAGGTACCCCATGAATATTAGCTTCCTTCTGTTTTACTTCCCAGGTATTAGCCTGTGGGGTAATATGAAATATCAGAGAAAAGAAAGGAGGAAGAAAGAAATTAAACATAGACTCTGGTTCTCAACCATAATTGGAAGCTGCTTTAGCTCTCTCAGGTCATTTTTCTCTGGTTAACAAGGAGTGTTTTGTAGAATAACTCTCAGTAATCCCAAAGAATTACTCCTTCAGCAGCATGTACAAGGCCACTCATCACAGGAAATGGGTGGTGACCCTCTCAGAGGCCCTTCAGTGTCTTGGTCTCAGGCAGGAGGCATTCTGGTCCCTTGTCTTCAAGCAGGAGAGATCTAATTGGCTGCTTTCCAATTTGTGTTTAGAGCTCCCCGGATACTCCTGTCCTGCACATACTGGATATAGCTCTTAGGTTCTACGTTCTACTGCTTACAGATTCTCTCATTTCTGACTTTCTGTGAGATGAGATTCCTGACTCTTGATATTAGTTCAAATGGAAATGTGCTCGAGTTTAAGTGGTATTGCTATTTTAAAAGTTTTTATTAATTCAAAGAGTACTATTCAGAGATGTTTTTGCAGTGAGATTCCTTTGCCTAGTGCTATTCAAGCCTGTGTGCACTCAGACTTGAAAAGCTTTTTATATTAATCCTGGCACTCAGTGGTCTTTCGTGTTATGGGTTTAATGTCTGATTATTTAATATCAGGGCCTTCCTTCCCTGGTGGCATGTCTTTACACTGTAGAGATTTTACCCCCAAATTTCCATGATAGCCAGCCATCTACAAATAATAAGCTGTATTTAGCCCCCAAAGATCTAGGTTGAGAAATATCTGTGCCATGGTCCCTGCCCTCCAGCAGATTATTAGATGACAATGATGGTTATGATGATGATGATAATAACAGTATAACAACAGTACTAAGAGGTAATATTTATTGAGCATTCACTAGTCTCAGACACTGTTAAACAGCTCCCATGGATTAAATAACTTAATACTGGCAAAATGGCCCATGAATTGGACACTCTTAGTGTCCCCATTTTGCATAGGAGGAAACTAGATTCAAAGAGGCTCAATAAGTTGCCAAAATAGGTAGAACACACTCTAGAGAATTTCCTGTTTCTCAGTGTACTAAAATGTTTTTGGTAAATCATCTTATATATATATATTTTTTCTTCTAGCAACTCTGTGATGTAGGAGCATTAGCTACATTTTCCAGCTGTGGAAACTATGACTAAGAGAGGCTAAATAATTTCCTCAAGGTCTCACAGCCTATAAATGGCAGAGTTGGAATTTGGAACAACAAAGCCTTTCATCTTAAATTTTAGTTTAAACTCTAATAGGAGATTGATGTCTAACAGAAAATACACTATCATCATCATGGAACATGTTTAGGTAGTATACAAACATATTTACATACCCTACCCCTTCAGAGAATTGTAATCACAAAACACTTTTATATACCTTAGAAGTGAGAGTCTGGAAAAGTTCTTCTCAGAGATAATGGTGGAGAGCAATCAGATAGATTAGAGAGTTTTGAAAATAGCTAATTACCACCCAGCAGGTGTCTACCACCAAGCATATTCAACAGGTAAAATGGTGTCTGGGGACCTAAGTGAATACTTCTATCACTAAATGTGCCTTTCTACCTACACTGTGCTTCTGTGAGCTGAGGGATTTAATAACAGATGCTGTGAGATCATTTTTATTAAAGCAAAAAAATTACATCTTTCATTGTCATAGGTGATTTTCCCATCCTTGTGCTCACCATAAGCACATCATAAGAGAAATGATGGTCTGATACACAAGCACAGTAGTGATCACAACAGGAAGCATAACCCAGGCTTGAGGTTCTCATGATGATAATTACAGAACCTCAGCTTGATTAACAGAGAGTCTTACACACGATGTTCTTCCCCAGTAATAATCCTTATTGTTACTGCTGTACCCAGTGCCTGACATTGAATAGTTGCTCAGTAAGTACTTGTTGTGTGAGTATATTCACGGTAAAATATAATAAAGCCTATGATACAGTAATTTCCCAAGAGTTATGGAAAATCTAGAGAGCTGGACTGATTTCCCCAGGGAATGGTAGTAGAGCATCAAGGCAGAAGCTCTGTCTGCCATTGTTGACAGGCTTTCTGGAAGAAACCCCTATGACATGGTGGTCTAGAGCATGTTTGCACTGTCTGATAAATGTGACCTTGTAGGCATGAAGGCATTGACAGATTATACTTCCCAAGCCTCTCATATATAAAATGATAAATGATTCATGGGATGCTCTTAATGATGAGTTCAAACTAAGAAGTCAATACCTGTAATTGCCACTGACTACAAAAGACTGGTTGATTTCTCACTGCACAGAATTATATTATTTCTTTTGAATGAAACTTTGCAGTAGATTCTTTGTCTTAACACAATCATGAAGAAGTCAATAATTGAATACATCAAATAGAAAGAAAAAGCCTCACAATATCCCAACTCAAGACATTTTAAAGTGTGACTATCTTTTAAACGTGCATTTATACCATTATACAATAGATAATGATCTATTCTACTATGTATGTCCAAATGATTAAAGAAGAGCAGAAGTTTTTATTATGCTGTGTTTCTTCCTTGCTTGTGACCTGGGAGTGACCATTAAAATTCCCTAAGCCTCAGTTCCCAAAGCTATAAAATGCAAAACATAAAAATAAATTCATAAGCACATTTACTGCTTTAGCTCAGTGAGTTCTTAAGAAAGCTATATATGCCTAGGGTCTCTTTTTTGATTTAATGACTCACCAAATATATATTGATCACTAGTTACCTGCAATGCATCATGACAGTCATATGATAAAGTTCTGCCTTGGAGGAATATGGGGTTAAGAGGTGTCAGGGACGGACAGGTGTGCAAATTAGTACAGCGGAGGGAAGTAGGTGTTATGGGAGAAGGAAGTGCCAAAAGTGATGGGCATATAGAGAGAAGGTTTTGACATAGTATGGGACTGCTGAGTACTAGATGGATTCTTTGCATTCCTATTACCAATCCCAAATTCAGTGTTTGACACTACTTGTCAATAGGCCTGCTCTGGATGTTTAGGCTGCATTTAGTTCAATTCAATTGTAAGCATTCCTTCATTGGTCAGCATTCATTATTCCAATGATCTATTCACCCTACATTAAATTCTTAATCAATAAAAGAATATTCCCTTTTAATTAATCAATAAAGGTATATTACCCAAGCCTCTTTTGTGTTTTTGTGTTTCAGCTACTCTGCTCTAAAATCAAGGATGAGTGAGATTCCATCCCTTTCCTTAAGAGACTCCCAGTTTAGAAAATGCTGTAGGAAATAGTTCAGATCACTGTAGCCTGAGTAAGAATATGGTAAAACCATAAGCGTAAAGCAATGTCTGCTCATATCTTCACACCTTGCCAGTACCATGCATGTAGTTTCCTGTCCAACCACTCCAGGTACTGGAGGTTAAGACACAGGTTATGGGAAAGGAAAAAGGTGACACCTTAAAAGTAGGTGAGATCTCACAGGTTATTCAGCAGAAAGAGCCTTGACTGTGAAGCAGATGGAAAAGGAGCTCACAAGCAGAACCAAGAAAGCAGCACTGCCAAGGTCTGCCGAAGAGCCTCAGACTGAGAATGCTGAGTTCTGTTGGGTGGTTTCTCTTAGGGGAGTTTGGGAATACCAGAGGGGAGCCATTTCAAACTCTGGCAACATTTCTACCTTCAAGCAGATGTTTCCTTCGATTTGGACAGCTCCTGATGCATGTGGTCAGGTCTCAAAGTGGATGACTCTGAGGTGGAGAAATCTGTATGAGGAGTTCTCACTGGTGGACCTAGATTTTTATTTTTAGAGAGGGAGTAGGTTCAGACAATTTTAAAATCAAGTGCCTAGTCAAAGACAAAAATGCATCACAGACTTTACTTTTATAAGAATTATAGACTAGTGACTTTGACATTTCAACTAGGGATGTTACTGTGGCTTTAGATTCAGTGGAAATGCCACCTTTTTTCTCTGTGTGCTAATTCATTTTACATTTACACATTGAGGTTGGCTTGAGCTGTGAGGCTGAGAGGGTCTCTTAAAGTCTAGAAGGCTGTAAACTCTCCCATAATAAAAGTTCTAAAATCAGTCTCCAATTCTTTAAATACTGTGTGCTTAGGATTTAAGACTGCTCTTTTACTTCCACTTAATTATCTCCCTCTCAGGCAACTGTGATATTACAATTTTGCAATATCCTGTAGCTCTGTCTAACCATTCAATTATGTGTTTAGCTGGATTTTTATACTTCCCTAGTTAATAGAGAAACTGGGCCTTATTGTCAGTTACCTAATAGTACGGATAGAAAACTGGCTCTCATTGTTTTTTCCTGTACAGAATTGCTATACAGGCACATAAAACTTTGGCTCAGGCTGAGTCTTGGACACATACTTATTACTAAAAGATCACTCAGCTTGCTGTTATGAATTATGCTTATCAGAAGTTTATTAATAAATTTCTAGGAAGACAGGACAAAGATGCTTGGACTTGCAAGTGATCTCAGTTAGTAATCTACATCAATGACTTGCTAGGAAGAAAGTCACATAACTTCTCTATTTCTTACATTTTTCATCTGTCATTTTTAGTCAATACCACCATCAGACCCAGGCCAACTAACCCTAATCCAGACCTTGAGCTTTGATGTCCTGCTATGCCCCTTTTCCTGCTGTGCCCCTTCCCATGGGAATCTTCAGGCCAAGGGTACATCTATCCAGAGCCCATGCCCTCCCACTGGGTATATGAGACCCTAGTATTCTCAGCACAAGTGGCTCTGAACTTGTCGCCTGAGTTCATTCCTTCA
Source organism: Micronycteris hirsuta (assembly GCA_004026765.1). Taxonomy (NCBI): domain Eukaryota; kingdom Metazoa; phylum Chordata; class Mammalia; order Chiroptera; family Phyllostomidae; genus Micronycteris; species Micronycteris hirsuta. The sequence continues at coordinate 60,932 of PVJI01006667.1, read as the reverse complement.
AGGTTATAGAAAGATACTGGGGGTGTCTGTACACGGAGTGACCAAGGGTAGGTAGTTAAGAGGTTGAGACGAAGGCCTCTAGTGTTCAACACTATGTGTTCAGTTCTGCCCAGTGCAGGCTGGAGTCAGTGCTAAGGAGTGGCGATGGCAGGGGAGGTCTCCTGGTGCTCTTGCTGAGGCCCTGTGCATGTTGGGGCAGGCTGGTTAGACCATGATGCCCACTCTTTCAGAGGTGGTATAAGGGATGTAGCATCAGGATGGGCAGACTAGCACTTTGAGAAGGAAATCTGTGGTGTGTGTTTCAATGTTTCTTTGTTCTCCAATATGTCTGTTAACTATATGCCACAGTGATTCTAGCCTTAACAATTCATTACTTGAGTTTAGACACTGAATATTTATTGAAATGTTAATAATTCTTGGAAGGTACTCATGCATCTATATTTTTTATCAGTGGCAATTAAGATCTTTGTACACATTTATCCAATTAGCCAGTAACCTAACAAGGCTCAGAGGACTAGTATGTTTCATTGGTGATGAATTGGTAAGTGTCTGGGACAGTGTCGGAATTCCTTGAATATCTAAGCTACAAGCTTCAGATCAAAAGTAATAATAATAACAACAAAAACAACAGCAGTAGCTAATATTCATTGAAGATTTGCTATGTATGAGGCTCTGTTCTAAGCATTTTACATGGATCATATCATTCAATCCTCACAGAACTTATGAAGTAGGTCCTTTTATTACCCCTATTGTAAAGATGAGAGAAACTGAGACACACAGTAAAAGTGATATCCCCAAATTCCAAAATTAATAAGTAGCAGGGTTACGATGTGAACCCAGTTCTTTGTTTCTTCCCATTGGTTTAGGGTTCCTAATTTATTTGCATGTGTCTTTTGTCAAACTAAATTTAGCTTTACATTATGTGACTTTAGAGCACTATTAGAATTTGAAGTCTAAGATTAGACCATCTGTGTAATAATTAATTGTTTTGCTCTTATTATTATAATGGTTGCATTCTGAACTCAGTAGTCCCTATTATAGCAGTCTCCTAACCTGGTAATTAAGAGGATTGGGAGATTGGCAAAAATCGCATTGTTTCTTGTTTTTTTGTTTGTTTGTTTTTTGTTTTGTGTTGCTTTAGCCAATTACTAAAGTAACAAATTTGCATCAAGGACAATTCACTAAGAATCATTGCAGTATTTAATTAGGTCTTTATTGCTTTTAAAATGTATAATAAAATACAGAATTTAAAATGAGAAAAATTTATAAGAAGTATAAGCTATATTAACAGGAAAAAATTGATTACTTTTATATTGTGGTTAAAAATATTGCATTCCTAGGATATATGAAGTCATTTTGAAAAGAAATGAATTACCTTTACATTTTATTTATTTTTATAAAATTGAAGTGAAATGAGTTTTCTCTTCTTTAAAGGAATGGGAGTGAAGAACTGTAACCCTAAATCAGGGTAGGCAAACCGGCTGATGGCCAAATCTGGCCCACAACCTGATTATACTAAAGTTTTATTGAAAGACAATGAAGCTCATTTGTGTTCATTCTGCTTTTATGCTACAATAGCACAGTTGTGATGGAGATAACATGGCAAGCAAAAACTAAAATATTTTCTGTCTGGTCTTTTATAGAATAGTTTGAGACTCCTGCTCTAAACAATTTGTCAAAAGTGAAATGTTGGTTGATAATAACTTATAGTTCCCTAACACTGAAGACTTTCCAAATAAACAAAAACATAGATCTGTAAAAAACATTTTGAAATCTAAATGGTTCAGCCAGTTTTAAAAAAACATGTTTTTAAATCATTTTTTATTTTGAATTACAGTTGACATACAATATTGTATTAGTTTCAAGTGAAGCATGTTTTAATTTATTGCCACCTAGGTTGATCTGTAAAAATTCACAAAACACGGTGAGGTTACCTTAATGCTATGGTAGTTTTTTAAGCAAAAATATATTTGTCAAATTTACTTACTAAGGGGAAATGGAAGGCTACAAACAAGCAAGCAAAGTATAACCAGAGACATTAAAATTAAGAATAAACTGACAGTAACCAGAGGGGAGGTGGGAGGGAATAATAGGGGGAAAAGGGGAAGGCATTTTCAGAAACATCTATAAATGACACATGGACAAAACTGAAGGTGGGTAGGATCAAGGGTGGGAAGTGGGGATGGCTGGGGTTGGGGGGAAGTGGTGGGGGGAAATATAGACAACTGTACTTGAACAACAATAAAAAAAAGTTTAAAAAAAGAAAAATACACTTCTAAAATGCATTAAAATGTTAAAGCAAGACCTTTCAAAAAAAAGTATCATGGGAGTTTTTGTGGTAAAACTCAGAATTGAGTATTTACTTTTTTCTCTAGAGAAGAATTAAAATGGGAACAGATAAGTATGAAATTCATGTGTGAAATATATTTATTCTACTAAGTAAGCTAATTTAAAACTAAAAAAAGACACCTACTTGCACTCATTTCCCACTAACAAAGGTCCATTTACCAGTAAGGGGGCAAAGTGATGTTTTCATACCTTGATTGGATGATAGTTTTCGTAGGAGGCATAATGTCCCTTGCACTTGAGCTGCCTCCCTGTATAGACCAGGCCTCATCACCCTGGTAGTCACTGAATAATCCCCTAGTTTATAGACAGCATGTTTAAAACATATTTTGGTTCAGGAAACAAAGGATAGTGGGGAGTGCAGTTGTCCCTTGGTAAATTTGGTGGGCCTAACTCAACCACAGTTGTTGATATGAAATATCGTGCCCCTACATATGCCTTCTTTTAAAAAAAGTAACAGCTTTACTGAGATATAATGCACATACCATAAATTCACCTTTTTAATATGTATAATTCAGTTGTTTTTATATATTTAGTGAGCTGTACAACTATCACTACTATCTACTTTTATCACCCCAAAAAAGAATGAATAAAAAAATGCCAAAGGGAAGCTATACTATCTACTTTTACTCCATAATAAAAATGAAAGTAGATTTCAAACATATTTCTGGAACAATATGAAATTTATGTGCAAAAACAAAAACTTTACTCATATCTCACACCACATACTAAAATTGACTTGAAATATATGAGACCAAATGTCAAAGGTACAACTATAAAACTTCGAGGAAGGTGCTTTCCAAAGGAACACTGAGACCCTGACCAGTATAGCTCATTTGGTCGGGCCCCATGCTTCAAAGCGAAAGGTTGCAGTTCAATTCCAGGTCAGGCGTATGCCAGGTCCCCAGTGGGGGCTTGTACTAGAAGCACCAATGGGTGTTTCTCTCTAACATTGATGTTTCTCTCCCTGTCCTTCTCCCTCATTTCCCTCAATGTACATTTGTACATTGGTACATTTACACAATGGAATACTATGCATCAGAAAATAAGAAGAAGCTCCTACCCTTTTTGACAGCATGGATGGAACTGGAGAGCATTGTGCTAAATGAAATAAGCCAGGCAGTGAAAGATTAATATCATATAGATCTCACCTTTAAGTGGAACTTAATCAACAAAATGAAGAAATGAACAAAATAAAATTAGCGACTTGGAAATAAAGAATGAACTGACAGGGCAATAGATCCCAGGCACCTAAACCTGTAGTCAACTCATTTTACTTAAAGAGATTGGTGAGGACTTCTGGCCAAGATAGAGAAATAGGTGGACACACTGTGCCCCTGCTCACAACCAGAGATGATAAACAACAAGATCAATAGCAAAACAAACAACCAGAACGGACAGAGAATCGAACTGAGTGGAAGTCCGACACCCAAGAAGTTGGAGAGGACGTTCATCCAGACTGGTAAGTGGAATGGAGCAGGGCGGAGAAGCACGCACCGAGCAAGAGGGCAGTTTGCCCGGAGAGACTCACTTCGGGCACACCTGGCCAAAACGTGCCCTGAGTAATCAGTGAAGCCCGTAGTCAGTGTACCCGGAGAGGCAAGTGGGAACCAGCGGGGCCAAGACTGGTGGAAAAAGCAGTCCCTCTTTTGCATGCAGATAGTCCAGGAGAAGGAGCTAGGGAGCGGAGCAGATCACGCCACCCACCATCGCAACCCACCATTTTGGGGGGGAAAAAAGCCCCAGACCACCTGTTGAAAGCACCAGAGGAGGTTGAAGTGCTGGAGCAGCTCCCACCCTCACAGGAGAGCTTATTGGGGCGAGGGTGATTAGCAGCTGGCAGTAAACAGAGCAAGCACCATTGCTCCCTTCCAGGCCCCGCCCCCAAAGGAAACATCACAACACAGTGATTTAGTTGCCCTATACCTGCAAACACCTAAAGCACCGCCCCCTTAAAGTAACAGGCGTGCCTAGAAAAAAAAATGGCCCAAATGAAAAAACAGAACAGAGGTCAGAAAAATTACACTAAGGGACAAGGACATAGCCAACCTATCAGATGCACAGTTCAAAATACTGGTAATCAGGATGCTCACAAAATTGGAAGAAATGTGGACGCAAATAAATTAACAAATGAAGGTTACGCTAAAGAAAATGAGGGAAGATATGCAGGGAACCAATAGGGAAGAGAAGGAAACTGGGACTCAAACCAACAGTGTGGACCAGAAGGAAGAAACAAGAATTCAAAAAAATGAGGAGAGGCTTAGGAACCTCCGAGTCATCTGTAAACAACCCAACATCTGGATCATAGGGCTGCCAGAAGGAGAAGAGGAACACAAAGAAATTGAAGTTATATTTGAACAGATAATGAAGGAGAATTTCCCCAATCTAGCAAAGGAAATAGACTTCCAGGAAGTCCAGGAAGCTCAGAGAGTCCCAAAGAAGCGGGACCCAAAGAGGAACACACCACGGCACATAGTAATTACATTACCCAAGATTAAAAATAAGGAGAGAATCTTACAAGCAGCAAGAGAAAAGGAGACAGTTACCTACAAAGGAATTCCCATAAGACTGTCAGCGGATTTCTCAAAAGAGACCTTCCAAGTAAGAAGGGGCTTGAGAAAAGTATTTCAAATCATGAAAATCAAGGACGTACACCCAAGAATACTCTATCCAGGAAACCTATCATTTAGAATGGAAGGGTAGATAAAGTGCTTCTCAGATAAGGTTCAAGGAGTTCATCATCACCCATCCTTTATTATATGAAATGTTAAAGGGATTTGTATAAGGTATAGAGAGATATCAACAGGGGAGTGGGAGGGGGAGGAAGGAGGAAAAAGTACAGAGAAAAAGTAGCATAAGTGGTAGATAGAAATCAGACAGGGGGAGGTTAAAAATATAGTATAGGAAATATAGAAGCCAAAGAACTTTTGTGTATGACCCATGGACAAAAACTAAAGGGCGGGGAATGGGGGGGATGGGGGTGGAGGGGAATAAAGGGGGGGATGGAACAATTGTAATAGCATAATCAATAAAATATATTAAAAAGAAAAAAAAAAGAATGAACTGACAGTGACCAGAGGAGGGGGAGGGGGAAAGTAGGGGAAGTGGCACGCAAAGGAACACAAATTGAGGACTCATGGGCAAGGACAATGGGCAGTATTGACTGGGTAGAGTGGGTGTCAGGGTTTGGGAGAGCAAGAGGGGAAAAGGCAGGACAACTGTAACTGAACAATAAAATTTTTAAAATCTTTAAAATTTTTAAAAGACACTGGTGAGAAGATGAAAAAACAAGTCACTGATGGGGAGAAAATATTTACAACCAAATACCTTAAAGGCCTTGTATCCAGAATATATTAAAAAATTCTCATAATGCAATAATGAGATAATAAAGAAGGGAAATGATTTGAACAGACACTTCAACAAAAAGAGAAATAGCAAATAAGCCAAGACGGGTGTTCAATATTATTAGTCACTAGGAAAACTCAAATTAAAACCTTTATGAAAGACATTTGTGCGTTTATTTCCTGCTGTGTTTAGTGATGCTATGTGAGGTGCTTGACACAGGCTAGAGTGGGAGTATTTACACTACAGAATTGGCAAATGCTACAAATTAAAGACTTGGAGATCGTTATTAAGTGTTTACTATGATGGCATTGTATATGGCCTAGCAATTGCAGTCCTAGGGAAATGAAAACGTGTATCCATTCAAATACTTACACATTAATGTTGACAGTAGCTTTATTCATACTTGCCCCAAACTGGAAATAAATAAAATGTCTATCAACTGGTGTTCGGAATAAATAAATTGCAGTACATCTATAAATGGAATACTACTCAGCAGCAAAAAGGAATGAAGTACTGACAAATGCAGTAACATAGATATATCTCAAAAGCATTAGACTAAGTGAAAGAAGCTAGTCACAAAAGATGATATTCTATATGATTCCACTTATATAAAATTCTGGAACAGGTAAAATTATAGGAACCCCTATCAAATTAGGAGTAGGGGAAGAGAATTTACTACTGAGGAAATTATAGGAACGCATATCAAATTAGGAGTAGGAGAAGAGGATTAACTACTGAGGAAATTAACTTTCACAAGGAAATTTTAGCGGTTAATAAAAAATACTATATTATACACCAACCAAATTTATAGAATTATACACTTAAAACAGGTGTATTTTACTGCATCTAAATTATACCTCACTAAGCCTCCTTTTGGAGGAAAAGTAGATTTCCTATGGGAAAATATTATACTTTTTGATCTCTTGTAGAGAAACTTTTGAAAACTTATACGAGAGAGTTACTACAACATTATGAAAAACTGAGATTTTGACAGGGGATTTCTCCTCTCTCTCATTTAAAAATAAAACTACAAACATGAATTAAGCTAAATATTTTATATTTTACTTGGGACCTGAATCCATAGTGTTTTCTTCCAATAGAGTCCACATTGCCCTAATTCTTTGAGTGTGAAAAGTACTTCTGAATTACTAGACAGATGATAGTTGCTATTAATTTATCAAATGTGTTTTCAGAGATGTTATATTTTACATCAGACTGAAGAGCTCAGAATTCTACCTTTCGATCAAATTCCTAGGAGAGTTCCTCTATTTCAAATGATTTCTGATACTCAACCAATAGCATCAAAAAACAAAATCTAGTTTAAAATCAAAATCCAAAGGGCTAAAGTCTTCAAGCACATAATTCGATTACTAGTTTAATTTACTACTTGTGTTTTTTTTTTTAATCAATTTTAGAGGGATATTTGGAGGGTCTGGCCCTAGTGATTAGGGCATTAATTCTGTCAAACCCTTATTATTGGGTACAATAATGTACCCAAAACCAATATACTATTTGTGCCCAACCATGGTAATTTAATGATAAAATGTATGGATGAGGAAATACAAAGATTAACAGGCCGGTTGGATTCTTTTTTGAATAGTAATTTGTTCTAAAATTTTCATCATGTTTTTCGAGGATTTTGCAGGAGTGAAAGTGAAGTTATCCTTAGTAGATAATTATTATATAATTCTATGGAATGGATACATCAAATAGAGTATGGTAGCTTATTAGTTCCATCTTCTAAATTATTTGTTTTATGTCATGAAATGAAGAAACTTACTTGAACAAGGTTTATGGGAGTTGTTTTTTAATGCAATATACCAATTGAACTGAATTGTAATAAATTTTTCTAATGTGTCAGTAGGTTCCAGTTCAAAGAAAAAAAAAAAAACCAAGATATGTTCAAATTAGTTAACTCTTCTATCTTGATTTTCCAGTGCAATAAAGCCAAGATAAAATAGTGGAGAAGATGTCTTATCTGAGATTTTTTAATGCAGTAGAGTTAAGCGTTATGCATGCTCTAGTTGCTGGTTGCCTTGTCTGCCTCTCAGGCTTATGATATCACAGCATTGGTTGCTGAGTGCTGAGTTTCCTGGAAGAGCTTGTCAGACTACACATGATGTGAGAACAAATTAATCTAGACAGCATAAAGCTTTACAAGTTTATTAGTAATTTTTGACACCTTGAAAATATCATTGCTGATTAGATAAGGATGTAAAAGTACAGTAAATAAAGTGATCAACATTAAATAGGGTGTGATTTTTAAAATTCATAAGTAGTCTTGTCGGTCTTTTGTTATTATATAATATGTAAAATAAAATAATAAAACAAGGAAGATATAAGGAAGTAAAAAATAATAATCTCCCAATGCCAATTTCGCTCTGCAGACATAACTGATTTATATATGTTTACATTTTAAAAATCTATCATATTATGCATCTACTTCTACAATTTCTTTTAATGAACAAATTTATTGTTAACTTTCTCCATGAAAATGCCTACAGGTATTCTTTAAGGCAGCACATAATTAGGTTCTAAGATACATCGTAATATATTTAGCTAAACCTCTCAAAGAATATTTAGGTTTTCCATTTTTTTTCCTATTACAGTTCACATTTTTGTACCCAATTATTTGCTTACTTATATGACTATTTCTTTCAATATGTTACCAGATGCAGGTATTTTTGTTGAAAAAAATACTGCTATCTTGGGAAGAAAATTGGGATTTATCAAATGACAGATTTGAAATTAAGGTTAAGGTTAAAAGAGAAGGAAATCAGGTTGCCATATGAAGAATGAATTCATAAGACCAAGACTGGATTAATGACTTATGTGTGATATCCAGAGTTCTGTTATCAGTTTCAGTAAATATACCATATTTAAAATATCTTCTATGTACAAGTTGTGCCACATGTTTTTATGTGTTATTTGTTTCTTTTTGTTGACTTAGTTTTATATTCAATTATGACATTTGCAAGCAATCTCCTCTATATGAAAAAAATATCTTTTCGCATTATATTTAACAGAGGTGTTTTGCAGAAAATAAAAATAACTTGGAATATAATTATGAAAAGAAAAAAGTTATAGTCTTGGCCAGGTTTTTTCAGTTGGTTGGAGTGCCATTCACTACACCTGAGGGTCGCAGGTTTGATCCCCAATTGGATAGTGTGTGGGAGGCAGCCCATTGATGTCTCTCTCTCACATCAATGTTTCTCTTTCTTCTCTCCTCACCCTCTTCTTCTCTTCCTCCCTCTCCCCTCCCTTCTCTTTCCTTCTCCTTCTCTGTCTTCTTACTTCCTCTTTCTCCTTCTTTTATCTTTGTTTCTCTCTCTAAAAATCAGTGGACATATCCTCAGGTGAGGAATAAAAAAATTATAGTTAAAAGCAGCAACTTGATGAATCACACATGTTGAATTATTATGCAAAGAATTCAGAAATAAATTTTTATTTTATAATTATTCCAATTATGTAAAGGTCAAAAAGTGGCAAAACTAAGCTATAATGTAATTTATAGTTCACAGGAGATAAAGGCATAAAGAAAAGCCAGGAAGTGATACCTATAAATATCAGAGTAGTGGTTACATTTATCAGGAAAGGAGCCTTAGAATGCTGGCAAAGTTTAATTCTTTGACCTGCATAGAGGTTACATGAAGGTTTGCTCTATGGTAATTTATTGCATAGTACAGTTATATTTTATGCACTTGCTGTGAACATGTTATATATCACAATGAAAATGTTAAAGACACAAGGAGACGTCATGAAAGTTCAATAGCCCTTGTCAGTCTATTGTTGAAAAATCAACCAGCCTATTACTGCTTCCTCTGCTGACACCACCACATCTTCATCTCTGAAACAAGGACCTGGTTGACTAGATGGCTTTAATCAACCTTTAACTCTCCACAATAGTGTTAAAGTGTAATGCTAGTAGAGCAATGTTGACAAATAGTTCAAATAATAAGACTCAGAATTAATGATAAATGGCTTCTGATGGGTAATATTAAGGTTTTGATGTGATTTAAATAGCACCCACATTTATTAAGGGACCTCTTTGAGTGCCTTGTTCCTTGCTCCGAGGGTGGCTTCAGTCATACTGAAGGTATGTACTTATCTCTTGGTTTTACAGACTTGCCATCAGAAACACAGCAGGATGCAAATTGGAAGGTGCCTATACCTTCTCAGTTTATTCCCATGAGTGACTCCCCTTCTCATTTTTTGTGAGAGGAAGATTTTTTTTATTTAATTCAAAGCATGCTCAATATATCTAAGGATGATTTAGAACTGCTTGTGTAACTCATATCTCACTCTCACAAAAAGAAAGTTTCCTGGTAAAAACAAAATTTGAGGATGAACCACCTTCTGATAATGATGTATGAAAATAACTACTAATGAAATATGTCAGTCTGAGAAATTCTTAAAGAGGAACATGGAATTAATACCATACACATAATACAAATATATTTAGATATCTTATATAAGACAAGTATAAATATCTCAATCAACCATGCTACTTATAATGTAGATGAGCTGGCCTTTGTGTGTTGAGGAAGCTAATTTATTAGTAGGTCATTGATTCAAGTTTGCCATATTTCTGTCTGTCTCTCTGCCAGTAAAATTAACATTAATATTCTTAGTATTCTCAAACATACTTACAAAAAAAAATGTTGTTTGACCAGATATCTCACCTGGAGAACTTTTTAAAAAATAATGCTCTCTGAACTTATGCTAGGCCCACTTAATCAAAAAACACCCTACAGGTGCCATCCTGGCTTCCTTAGTGACCCTCAGATGGTGTCACATGTTGGTGGGGAGTTTAAGTTATTCACTAAAAACGTCTTGATTTTTTCTGGGAAAAAATGTGCCTGATGAAGACCTGTAATCTGATATTTTACAAATCCTTCTGAAAATCTATTGAATTGCCATGTTTGAAAACTATTAGCTTGGGAGATGTTGGAACAATCTCTGTAAAAAGAAATAACTCCACATCACTGAATATCTTCTTTTTTTTAATTAATTTTATTGATTATGCTATTACAGTTGTCCCATTCCCTCCACTTTATTCCCCTCTGCCCCGAACCCCTCCATTCCCCACCCTTTAGTTTTTGTCCATGGGTCATACACATAAGTTCCCTGGCTTCCACATTTCCCATACTATTCTCAACCTCCCCCTGCCTGTTTTCTACCTACCGTTTATGCTCCCTATTCTCTGTACTTTCTCCTCCTCTCTCCCCTTCCCAGTCCCCTGTTGATATCCCTCCATGACTTATATAAATCCCTTTAACATTTCATATAATAAAGGCTAGGTGATGATGAACTCCTTGAACTTGACCTTATCTGAGAAGCACTTTATCTGCCCTTCCATTCTAAATGAAAGTTTTGCTGGATAGAGTATTCTTGGATGTAGGTCCTTGCCTTTCATGACTTGGCATACTTCTTTCCAGACCCTTCTTGTCTGTAAGGTCTCTTTTGAGAAATTGCCTGACAGTCTTATGGGAACTCCTTTGTAGGTGATTGTCTCCTCTTCCCTTGCTGCTTCTAGGATTTTCTCCTTATTTTTAATCTTGGGTAATGTCATTATGATGTGCCGTGGTGTGTTCCTCTTTGGGTCCCGCTTCTTTGGGACTCTCTGAGCTTCCTGGACTTCCTGGAAGTCTATTTCCTTCACCAGATTGGGGAAGTTCTCTTTCATTATTTGTTCAAATAAGCTTTCAATTCCTTGGTTTTCCTCTTCTCCTTCTGGCACCCCTATGACCCAGATGTTCGGACATTTACAGATGTCCGGAGGTTCCTAAGCCTCTCCTCATTTGTTTGAATTCTTGTTTCTTCATTCCTTTCTGGTTGAATGTTTTTCTCTTTCTTCTGGTCCACATCATTGATTTGAGTCTCAGTTTCCTTCCCATCCCTATTGGTTCCCTGTACATTTTCTTTTATTTCACTTAGCATAGTTTTCATTTTTTTTCATCTAATTTGTGACTGAATTCAAGCAATCTTATGAGCATCCTGATTACCAGTGTTTTGAACTTTGCATCTGATAGGTTGGATATCTCTTCGTGGCTTAGTTGTATTTTTTCTGGAGCTTTGATCTGTTCTTTCATTTGGGCCATTTTTTTTTTCCTGGCACACCTTTTACTTTAAGGGGCAGAGCCTTAGGTATTCACCAGGGTGGGGTAACCCATGGCGTTGTGTTGTGACGTGGGGGTGGGGCCTGAGACAGAACAATGGTGCTTGCTCTGCTCTCTGCCAGCTCCCAGTCACCTCAAGTGACACCCACAAGTAAATTGGGTCCCTCCACACCAGTTCCTGGGTGTGTGGGCCTGTGCAGATCTAAGTCCCTGTGGTTCTCTCCAATGAACTCTGCCGTGATGCTGGGGGTTCCTCCTGCTGCTGCCTCAACCCCCGCAGTTGTTTTCAATCAGTGGTTTGAGGCTTTATTTCCCTGCATTAGTGGGCTATGCAGTCTGTTCCATTCCCAGATTTCCCTCCTGGTCTAGCTGCACACGTATGAGGGACCACTAGGTCCACCAATCTCGGCCCTGGTGGGTCTGGGTTGGCCAGCTGCAGGCCTCTCCAGGCAGCTGCAGCAACACTCCACAAACTGCTGGCTGGCAGCATGCTCTCCGCCCAGCTTACTGGTCCAGATGAATGTGTCCTCTTTAACTTCTTGGTTGTGGGACTCCCAAACGGTTGGATTTTCTGTCAGATCTGGTTGTTTTTTGTTTTTAAATTGTCATTTTCCCTCTTTTGGTTGTGCAAAAGGCATAGTGTGTCCACGTAAGCCTCCATCTTGGCCGGAAGTCTGAGTATCTTCTTTAATTATTTAATTTCTGCTTTCCCCTATCTCTCTGCTAGATTATAAGCTTCATGAAAACAAGTCCTCTAGGCCTAGTTCGCCACTGTCTTCCAATATATAGAACAGAAGTTTGCAGCTATTGCCTATGGGCTAAAACCAGCGCATCTGCTTATTTTTATAAATAAAGTTGTATTAGAATGGAGAGTTGCCCATGGATTTACATATTATCCATAGCTGCTTTCATGCTATAGTGGCAGAGTTGAGTAGTTGGAGACAGAGACTGTCGGGCCTGCAAAACCTGAAATATTTACCTTTTACTCCTTACGAAAACGATCCCTGATCTAGAAGTATAATGACAATACAATACAGTGGGTTCTCCATAGTGATTGAATAGTAAATGAATTAAATAATCATTTATCAGTGTCTATAAGCAACTCTCTTTTGCCCAAATAAGTTTCCTTTTGCATGTTGCCCTGAAGTAGTGGTTTTATTATGTAGTGGTCTTTCTTTGGAAACTCACTCCACTCATTTCATTATTAAGTGCCCTTCATTTTCCCTTGGAACCAATCTGGGGTTTTGGTTATTCCAAAGTTCAGTGAGATGGGAATACATGAATCAGTTTAAGCACAACTTCTCAAGAGCATATCACTTACATACTATGAGATTTGTTCCAGCTCTTTCATTCTCAGAAATGTGGCTACAGTGTATCAATTATGACTTCAACAAAAAGTCAAGTTAATAAGGATGGGTCATGGCATATTAGAGTGGCAAGTATGATTTGTTATAATCTCCAGTTGCATGTAATGATAGCTTATCAGCATCCAAGGATGAAGTATGCAGTCTTTTAATGGAAAATGCACTGATTTTTAGTTGGTAATTCCATTAGCTAGCTATAATATAAACTTGGGCAGTAGGCTACTTCCCCAAGTGAGTGTTCCTTAGTTTCTTTCTTCAGTAATTGGAAAAATCTAGGTTAGTTGATGTTTATAGTTCCTTCTAATTTTATTGCTTTATAAATAGGACACTTAAAAACAAGTAGCAAGAAAATACAGTAGAATCACAGTTTAATGTAAGGGCTAGGTTTAGAGGTTTTTATTATTTATAATGAAAAATTTCAGCCCTGGCCAGTGTGCCTCAGTTGTTTGGAGTGTCATCCCATAACCGAAGGTTGTGGGTTTGATTCTTAGGGCACATCCCTAGGTTGGGGTCTGATCCCCAGTTCAGGCATGTCAGGGAGGCAACCAATTGATGTTGCTTTCTTGCATCAATGTCTCTCTCTCTCTTTCTCTCTCTGTGAAAGCAATGGAAAAAAATGTCCTCAAGTGAGGATAAAAAATTTTCATCCACTGAAAATCACCTTTGATTTTTTAAGTGAGTTACACATCTTTTTAATGGTAAATGCACATCACTCAAAATTTATCATCTTAACCATTTTTAAGTATTGTTAAGTATCGAGCATTGTCAAGTATTTTCACATTGTTGTGCAAACAATCTCCAGAACCTTTTCATTCTTAAAACCTGAAACTCCGTACCATCAACAATTATTCTTCCCCTCTCTGAGCTTTCTGCCATCACCATTCTACTTTCTGCTTCTATGAATTGATTACTCTGGGTACCTCAAACCAGTGAACTCATATAGTGTTTGTCTTTCTTTGAATAGCTTATTTCACTTAGAGGACTGTCCTCAAGGTTCTTTCATGTTGTAGCATGTGTCTGAATTTCTTTCCTTTTTAAGCTGAATAACATTCCATTGTGTGTGTAAACCATACTTTCTTTATCTCTTCATTCAAGGGATACTTGGATTGCTTCCATCTTTTGACTCTTGTGAATAATACTGCTACAAACATGAGTTTACAAATACCTCTTTGTGACCCTGTTTTTAATTCTTTTGGGTGTATAATCAGAAGTGGAATTGATGGATCATATGGTATTTTATTTTTAATTTTTCAAAGAACTACCATACCATTTTCCATAATTGACACAAAATTTTGCTTTCTAACAAGCAGTGCACAAATGTTCCAATTCTCTTGGCAATGCTTCTTTTCTGTCTTTTTTTTTTAATTATCCATCCTAATGAAAGGGAGATGATATCTCATTGTGGTATTTTTTTTTCTTTTCTTTTTTGAGAGAAAGAGGAGAAGGTAGGGAGAAAGAGAGGGAGAGAAACAGTGATGTGAGGGAGAAACATCAATTGGTTGCCTTCCACACACACCCTGACTGGGGATGGAACCCACAACTCAGGCATGTGCCTTAATTAGGGATCAAACCAGTGACCTTTTGATTTGTGGGATGACACCCAACCAGTTGAGCCAAACGAGCCAGGGCTCATTATGGTTTTGATTTACAATTTCCTAATTATTAGTGATGTTGAGCATCTTTTCATGTGCTTGTTAGCCATCATTATACCTTCTTTGGGAATATAAATTCAAGTTTATTTGCTCATTTCTTCATTGAGTTATTTTGTTGTTGTTGTTAAGTTTTTAAAATATATTCTGTATATTTAATCCTCTATCAGATATATGATTGGTAAATATTTTCCCATTCTACTGGTTGCCTTTTCACTCTGTTGATTGTGTCCTTTGGTGAGCAATTTATAATTTTTATGAAGTTGAATTTATCTATTTTTACTTTTGTTTTCTATTCTGTTAACATTATATTCAAGAAATCATTGCCAAATGTCAAGAAGTCTTTTTCTTATGTTTTCTTCTGCATTTTGTATTTTTAGTTCATACCTTTATCTGACCCATTTTTAGTTAATTTTTATGTATTATATAAAATTAAGATCAAACTTTATTTATTTACATATGAATACCCAATTTTTTCAACACTATTTGTTTAAAGAACTCTTCTTTTTTCATTGAATAATATTGGCACCCTTGTCAAAAATCATTTGACTATATATGCAAGAGTTTATTTCTGGGATCTCAATTCTATTCCATTGGTCTTATATGCCAGCATCATACTGATTACTGTAGCTTTGTAATAAGTTTTGATATCAGGAAGTGTAAGACCTCTAATTTGTTCTTCTTTTTCAATATTGTTTTGACTATTTGGGGTCACCCAAACAGTTTGATACATATAGTTTATTGCAACCATATAAAAAATAGGAATACTATAGTTAGAAGATTTCAGTCTAGTTTTCTTCTTAAGCAAACTATAACACCCTTAACACTGGTAGGTATGGGGGATGAAGTGAAGGATATTCAAGTGACCCTTTACCATGCAACACTGTGCCAATCATTTGTTATAGTAAGCTTGCGTTGACTTAACATTTGTTTCTAGATCTCTTCACTATAGTGAGTATTACACAGATGATACAGCCTCATTTTACCTAAGGTGAGGTTCATAATCTTGGGGTAAAGGACCATTTGAAGACACCACTGTATATCTTCATGTTTTTATGCAACAGATATTTATTATGGAACTGCTCTTTTATGAAAGATTTATGTTTTTCATGAGTCTTGGGGGGTCGTTATTCTAGAATCTGTGGTAAGAGATATTCTCAGGGAACTGAGTCTTCCTAGGACAATAAAAAGGACTAAAGGATCAATACTAAAAGGATCAATACACTTTTTCCCAAGTACCTGTCACCATTAAGAATGTGAGGGTGTGGTTCCATTTTTTATGGATAAGTGCCTGAAAATTAATTAAAGACCATTTAAGAACTTTATCTGTAGCTGGTATTGAGAGCTCAATTGCAGATTCCAATCCTGCCTTGTGTCAATAGTCTGTTATTTCTTCCAATAGCTTTTTGTTTTATATCAGCTATCTCCATTACCAAGTCAGCAGTATTGGGATGACAAGCCAAGACATAAATTTTTTTAAGTACTAACAAAAAAGAGTACATTTTAGTTTCCTTGCTAATAGTATTTCAATGTAGGCTTAAAAATGCTTTCTATAATACATTCCATTCTAAATTATTTATAGTACATAATTTGACTTAAATTTTTCAAATGTTTTACATATATATGCAAAATCTCCCTTACTAGACCTAGGGAGTCAGATGAGTCAACTCAGGATTTTCTGACTCAATAATTCTTAAATAATAGAGAGGAAAAAAATACTTTCCTTTGTTGTGAAAAAGCTTAGTAGAACTCATTATTCTGTGTCAGTGGATCTTGCACATATGCAAGGTTATTTTCAGTGTTCCAAGAAATATGAAATTCACTAATATGGTTTTGGAAGAGCACTCTTGAACTGAATGTACAGGCTGTAATTGAATAAGAACGGTATTTATTTAGAGTGCAAATGAACCAGCTGGGATACTAAGTTCTCTGTGGTGTCCCTAATTCAATAATCATGTGTTTCCAGCTCTTACAAATAAGAATATAAAAACACTAACATAAGTGGACATAATTTATTTTTTAAAATATCTTACCTTTGTCAAAGAGATCAATTAAAATAAAACATATGCTATGATTTCTAACAACAAATGATAATGAATTCAAAAAGGAGTGTCCTCCCTTCAGAAGTGTAAGTATGATTCTTTGTATATGAGTTTGAATTTTGCAGGGAGCTATCATTTGCAAGTACACAAGGAAGATCAATTGCAGGGTGTTTGTAGCAATATTGAGTTTTTTCTATCTATTAATAATACCAAGTAATGTTTATAGAGTACTCGGTTTGTGCCAGGTACATTGTTAAGCCCTTAGTTATACTGTTCCTCTATGTTCATGTCTATTTCATGAGGTAGATATTATTTTATCTTCTTTTACAAGGAAAGAAGCTTACCTCTACTAATAACACATGGATCTGGGATTTAAACTTTATTTTATCTAACTCCAGGGTTGAAATTTTATGTTGTTCCTACTCTGTCTGGGCCTTGGATATAACTCTTCTTTATATTATTTAGTTCTGAGGTATTCTTTATCATTTGACTTTACTATTGACTTTGAGGATTTCCCATTCAAGTATGCAGCCAGTCTTCCCTTTCCTCCATGACAAGGATGTCAGTACTGGGAAGAACGATACTTGTAATGTACAGATTTAATATTTATAAACACACTGATTCAGAAGGGGTTTTGTATTTTTTGCGAATTCTGATAAAATACTAAATAATCACATGTGTCCCAGGCAAAGTGCAGATTGGAAAAGAATCATAAATCAGGTGAAGGCAATAGAATGAACACATTATATGGAGCTAAACATAATGTGCAGCTTAACCAAGCCACATGACAGGAATACTTACTCTTGTATGAGTAAAGAAAACAAGTTAAACATGAATTTAGGACCATGTTCTAATGAAAACCAATATCAAGATAAACCTAGTAGTTTGTCATTTGCATCATTTATGTGTTTATCATAAAATGCATAGCTTAGAAAAAAAGCAAGTCACTTAAAATTCCATAAGCTGAACTTGAAATAAATAAGAAATTTATTTATTTTTATATTAAGACTTTAGTTGTGTTCATTCAGTATAACTTAACTTCTTGGCACTTGTGCATGTGTGTGTGTATTTTCATAACTCATTGAAATTTCATTGGGTAGTGGGAACTGACTCACTGAAATAGCAGTAAAGAAAATAAGAAGGGGAGAGGTCATCAATGACCATGTATAAAGGATACATGGACAAAGCCAAAGGAGGGTAAGATCGAGAGTGGAAGGTGGAGATAGGTGGGGAGAGGGGAGCGGTGGGGAGAAAATGGGGACAACTGTACTTGAACAAGAGTAAAAAAATAAATGAATAAAATAAAAAGAAAATAAGGTTTAGTACCTTCTCTTTCAAAAATATTTCTGCTGATTCCCTCCTACTTTTCTTCCCCCTTTATTGCTTACCTCCCCATCCCAGAGAGCTCTGCCACAAGAGTTTCTCCTTGCCATAGAAAAATGTGCTCTTTTAACACCTTGACAACTATCCATAAAGCTCATTTTCAGGGTCACTCCTTAGATGCTCTTTTGGAGAATGACATGTCATAGCAGGGTCATGACAAAGCAGGTTTACTGAACCCTTGTTCAGTAAAGGGACTAGAAGCTTGGGCTCTGGATTCAGACTTCCTGGGTCCAAATATTGACTCACATAAGTTTTCCAAAGCATTAGTTTCCTTATCTGCAATATGGGCATTATCATAATGCCCAAGGTATGAGATAATCCTTGTAAATTTTACAGCACAGTGTCCAAAACATGGAAAGCATTGACCATTATAATTATTTTCTCCTGCCAAATCCCCTTTGTGGAAGGAACCCATGCTTTTAATTTAGAGGTGCTACAGAGAGGCTTCCCTCACAAAAGTACATATACACATAATTTTATACAGTCTCAGAGACATCACAGCCCACTGAGCAGGTCCTCTGAAAATATCTCCCATATTAGCCAGTCCCAAGGAAGAACTGCAGAAAGCATTGCATCAAGTGCTAAGAGGGAAACAAAAAAGGGAAAAAAAGAAGTATTTCTCATTTTTTACCCCCTGCTAATTATAAAATGTCTACTACCACTGAGTGGTGAAGCTTACAACAAGCACAATTAAAATTTCAGTTAATTAAACCAAAGGCAACATTAACTTACTTCACACACACACACACACACACACACACACACACTCACAAACTCAACCTTCTATATGTGGTGATTAACATAGGTTAGAAAATTAGCAAATAATACAAGGATTTCAACATTAAAATGACTTTAGACCCTTACACTTGACCTGACTTGTCCAATGGTCAACTTAAGTAAATTGTGACGAAACCCAAGAGAGCTGAAGGACAGTGATTCCCAATGCTTCTAGGGAATCAAACACATGTTTAAGAGTGTTTTTAATATTTTAAGAGCAATGTAAACATTCCCAAAGCACAACTTGTTCACAAAACAAAGGTAGCCCATGGCATTTGTACAAATGATCAGTCTTTATTATTAAATCTACAACAAATTTTGGGTGAACAACTATATGGATATAGAAATATTTCCAGTGGATAAATCATTAAATCATTTGGTTATTAAACCAACTCCAGACCAAGCCACTGTGTTAATTGGGAAGAGATGAACCCATGCTGAATGAAATAGATTCAACCATTTAACTAAAACTATCATCAAGAACAGACCCTCTGTCATTTCAGACAAATGAAAAGGTTTTACTGGACATGGAGGGCACTGTGAAAGCTCTGTATTATTTCAGGTAGGACTCCTCATTTTCCTCTTTCTCTGAGACAGCACTCCCGTGAGGCACTCTGGGAAATATTTAAACTAACTGGAACCTTTGGCAAGACTTTAAATGATATTCTAAAGGCAGCAGCCCACTATTTCTAGGCTTCTTGTCAACCCTACTCTTCTTACCATTTTAACTTTCCTGCACTCAAAACACATCTCAGCATTTAAGAAGTGAACCAGAGAATGAGTTTGATGGAGGGTTTTTGAGGTGTTGAAATAACACATTTTTCTATAGCAAGGGGAAACTCTTGTGGCAGTGTTGTCTGGGATGGGGAGGGAAGCAATGAAGGGAGGAAGGAATCAGCAGAAATATTTTTGAAAGAGAAGGTTCTAAACCTTATTTTCTTTACTGCTATTTCAGTGAATCAGTCCCCATTACTCAATGAAATGTCAATCAGTTATAAAAATACACACACGCACACACACACACAAAGAAGCACCTTGAAGTTAAATTATAGTGAATGAGTGCAACTGAAGTCTTAATATAAAAATATTAACTGACTTTTGACTGGGTTAGACTATAAGCAAAATTCACTAATCATAATTCTGGAGGTCCCGAGCAGATCTCTAACTTACTTGGTTGCTAAAGAGGAGGAGGTTTTCTATAGAGAAATTTTTAAAAGAGAACAAGTCTTATTTAGTGACAATAAAATATAAAGACTGTTGATAATGAGACAAAAATAAATTAAGTGTAGGACATTTGAATTAAACTATCTAAAAGAGACAAAAGAAAGTTTAAAGACCTCAGCTATCTGCCACAATGGTTTTTGTTTAATGTCTTATTAGCTTTAAACTTGCTTTTAGTTGTGAGATGGAAAACATGAGCATAAGTGGAATGGACTTGGGAGAAAAGACAAATGTCTGGATTCAAGAATAAGAGAGAGACATTAAGTGTGTCTTAAAAAATTAGAGTAATGGGTTTGGGTGGACCATGACCTTTTTGTTGCTGCTGGTACTGATAATGGTGATGATGGTGGTGATAGTGATAGTTTTAGTTATTATGTTGGTGGTGCTGATTGTAGTGGATATGGTTGTGGTGCTGATGGTGGTGACAATAATGATAGCGGGTGTTTATGGTCCAGGCACTCTGTTTCTTTAATCCTCATAACCAGTTACTCATGTAAGGTAGGCATTATTATTATTTTATTTTTATTTTTATTTTCAGGTTTTAAATCTAAGAAATAGGCTTGAGGAGGTCACACGGTTAATAGTGGAGCCAAGACTTGCAGTCAAGCAGGCTGATTCCAGAGCCCAGACACTTAATTCCTCATAATCTTAAAACTAATCTAACATCTTGTGTTTCAATTTAAACTCATAAAGATCAGAGACTATCCAAATTCAATTCTAAGAAAGACCCTACATCCCACTGCTAAGGGACTTAAGAGTGTAATGAATAGAAAACTGCACTCAGATCTTGAAGATAATGGCTAAGAGGCAGGACTTTCCCCGCAACTTTATTAATTAAACAGCAATTTCATTAAGTAGACAAGCAACTCACAGAGGACTGAGAACAAGATGATCTTGTAGTTTAAAAGTAAAAAAAATGGTTTCCTGTAGATTTAATTACGGCAAAAAATAAGGTATGATTTAAAATTGGCAACATTTTTCTTTGTTAGAACAGACTCCCCCAACACGCACATGCAGAAATATCACTCCTGATGGTCTACCACGTTTTCACAATCCACCCTCCTGTTCTCTCCCTCATCTGATAGAATGTGGACATGCTGTGTGGAGAAGAAATCTGTGGTATTTAGAGCAGTACCATCAGAACCTAGACATCAGGGGCTAAAGTCTGTCTCTCACTAGGATTACAGTTTTCCTCAGCTTATTCAGTCTCAGTGAGTTTACTCAAAATTGAGTGCTCTGAGAAAAGAAAGTATTTTACTCAAAGTGTATTTCTAGAAAAGGTAGAGTCCCTGGATTAAGTGAAAATGGGCAGCTTTTGTCCTTTGTCATTTAGTTCTGGACTTTGACATCAGAATAAATAATACTATCAAGAATATGAAAGTGGTGCAACTTTTTCTCAACTTTTAGTACCCAACAACATCTAGGAGCTCACGGCCCCTCAAAAATCCCAAATTACATATACAATGTTGTACAAAATAATAAACAAGACTAAACATTTAATAGGGGTTCCCAGTGTGCCAGGAGCTGGGCTAAGTACTTCACTTGTAATTACTGTATCATCTTCATGACAAACCTCAAGGTGGGTGGGGGGCATTGTTGTCATCTGTCTAGTGCAGAGGAGCTAGCCAGGGCTCAGAGAGGTTAAGCACTTTGCCTATCATCACACAGCTAGTAAGTGATAAAGCCAGGATTTAAACCAGGTGGTCTGGTTACAGACAATTTCTTCTTGGAACAAGTTTGAGAAATATAATATGCTATTGGCAGCTACCATACAAATTATTTCATTAAAGTCTCTGATAAGTCCAGCAATATAGAAACCTATACATGCATTTGACTACAGAACACTTATTTTTATATTTCTCTGAGAAAATATATTTCAGTTTGGGAAATTTTGGCATAGATCTTTAAAGCCTTTTATTTTATTTATTATTACTTAACTAATTCTCATCACAAAGCTGCCAGGTAGTCATGGCAGACATTATCCTGGGATGTAGAGCTCACTGTGCCTCTCTGAGGTTAAAGAGTTTACCACTCATTTAGGAAGTTGAAACCAGAAGCAAAATCACCTAAAATCTCTATCTTAAATGCATTTTGAACATAACCTGTTATCCTTTAAATTATTTAATTCCTGAAATTTAAGGCACTTGAGCAGTTTTCTGCTTATATTTGGGGGCAGTGAAGCCTTTGGTCAAAATGCACAGTGATTTTTTTTTTTACTTTATTGTTGTTCAATTACAGTTGTCTGCATACTCTCCCCTCCCCTCCCCCTCTAATCCCACCTCCCTTCCCTGCCTCCCTCCCTACCCTTGGTTCTGTCCATGTGTCCTCTATGGTGGTTCCTAAAAACCCTTCTCCCCATTGTCCCCTCCCCCCTCCCCCCTGGCTATTATTAGATTGTTCTTAATTTCAATGTCTCTGGTTAAGTTTTGCTTGCTTTTTGCTTTTGTTGATTATGTTCCAGTTAAAGGTGAGATCATATGGTATTTTTCCCTCACCGCCTGGCTTACTTCACTTAGCATAATGCTCTCACAGTCATTCTTTCTCAAAGACACAACCAAATCTTTTCACTTACTTCCATTTCTGCTGCTGCCAATGTTGTCCAAACTACACTGGCTTCCAGTGCAGCCTCTGAACTATTTGTGTTTTCCCAAATACAGTGCATGGAGGAGCATGGTGCTCTTTCTGAAAACACTCTAAAATTTTCTCTTTTTTTGGGATAAATTCCCAAGTATGTAGCCTGTCCTACAAAGCTCTTCCTGTCTGGGTCTTGTCCACTTCAGTCTCCCATCATCTCAGTTTCCCCATCCAGTCAACTTTCTCTCCCTAAAGCACATCAAGCACTTTTCTGCTTCAAGGTCTTTGCACCTGTTGTGCCCTCTGCCAGAAAGGTATTTTACACCAGATCTCTGCAGAGATGCTTCCTTCCCATTGCGATGTTTCGGCTCAAATATTACCTGCCCATAAACCTTTCTTGTCACCTCTCCAGGCCTTTTCTAGCTCATTGCACTTTCTCTTTCATGACACAGTTCTTTCTTTGTTCATATATCAGTTGACTTGTTTGCTATCTGCCTCCCCCAGTCCCCCAAAAAGGCAAGCTCCATGAAGGCAGAGACTTCTGACTGTTCACTGTTTATCCTAGATGTAATGTAATGGATAGCACAGACTGATCTCTTAATAAATATTTTACAAAATCAATCCATAAGGAATGAAACAATTGTTGAATCATGTTCCTGCAAAGTGATTATTTACATCATATGTGACTGGTCATAGATATGATCTTTGAAACCACCATTAAGTGGTAGCTATTTTTTTGACTCATCAGTGACTCTGTTATTGCTTCTCTTGGGATATCCCACATTCTCCTCCACTCTGGGTGATGTATAATGTGTAATCTATAACCATCCATGAACAAAAGGGCACATCCCAAAAGGAGAGTCTGGTTTTAACATGGCTATCGGAACAGGTTAAACTGACCAGATAGTCGACTTCTGTTCTCCTGGAGGAAGAGCTCAGGTTAATTACCTTCAAGTTCCCCCTTCCGGCATCTTTATTTTTAGACTCCCACCACATGCTTCTGCTCTTCTCAATCTGCTGCTGTCCTTACTGGTGCTACTTCAAGGTTGGTTAAACAAACATCATAACTGTTTCTGTGAGCTATTAAATATACCAAGAGTCAATGCAGGTCTTAGCAACTGAGCAGGCTGAGTTGGGTAGTTTGTGAGTTCTGCTGCATGGGGCTGGGCTGCACAAAATTTCAGCATTCAAGCTCATGCCTTAGAATCACAGTAGTATCACCACTAGTGTTCAAGGGCCTGGATGGAAATTCTGGCTCTGCCATTTATCATATGTGGACTAAAATATGTTGCTTAATTTCTGTGCCTTAGTTTCTTTATCTGTGAAGTAGGAGTAATTATAAACCTCCCATCTGTTGAAAGGCAGCATATGTAAAACATTTAACCCAGTATATAGCTTCCACAAAACACTAAAACATGACTTAAGAAATAGTAAACACTGACATTCCTCTGGAATGTGCTTCTGCTTTCTACTCACAGAAGTTACTTTATTTCCAATTTCAAAAAAAGTAAAATTCCCAAAGTAAATAATCAAACTGTCCTCATTTAACAAAAGCTTATTGGGTATTATGCCCTGTGTCAGCTAGTGGGATCAAAGAGCAGAGGACAAAGTCCTTGCTCTCTTCAAGTCTTAGAAAGTAGCTGAAGAAACATGATGCTCATATGAGAAAAGGATAGCTCTAACAATGAAATTATTTGGACAGAGAGTTAAGTAGTGAAGAAATGACAAAAGATGGAGATATTTCTGATGTCATAGTGGTAGGACTAGCCTCGGAAAGTGTAGGATTGGAGCTGACCTCAGAAAAAGGGGAAGGAATTAGTTGAAATGACCAAGTCAATGATGATAACTTGAAGGGCAACCCCTGATGATTGATTGATTGATTGATTGATTGATTGGAGTAAAGGAGGAGCTAAAATGGTTGACCTTATTGAATTGACTTCTGATTGAGTCATATAACCAGAGTAACCAGTAATTTCTTATTGAATACATCTCAAAGCAGATACTATGCTAAACATGTTAATCTATGACCTCATGAAATCTTCTCAACAGCCAGATAAGGCTATATTCTTTTTGTTTCCACTTCCAATGGAGAGATGTGTTTGCAGAGGAAAGCCTTTGGAAGGCACATACACAGGAAAGAGTGAATATGCAAACTAGGCATGGGATGGAGGGAATTAGAGACTTTAACAGCAGATAGATCCAATAATCTGAAGGGGAGTAAGGACACAGTGAGTTCTGTACAAGAAGGAGGGCATTAAATCAGGAGACAAGCATTGAAAGTTCAAATTCTTAATAAGACGAACTTTTCTGCAAGATCCTCTGGTATGTGTGTGCATGTAAAAAGTTATTTCTTTGTCAAATGTAATTTGAAGATGCACATGCTTCCTTTGATAGCCACTATAATTTAGAAAGACAAATTTAATTCTGTTTTTTTTTTTAATTTGTCAGGCTGAAGGACACTTGGTTCTTGCTGTCAGTCAGTGTTAATGGCCTACTAGAATCTGTCCAGAATCTATTTTCTTATAGTTAGAGTATTTAAATTTGGTGTAACTTTTAAAAAATGATATATAGAAAGTCAGACCTTTCTCATCACTTCTAAAATATCTACTAGGTTATGATAACAAGAAACTACAGACTGTCTGCTGTTTATTTGGAAAAGATCTAAGTGTTGGAAACTTTATCAAAGAAGATACAAAAGACAGAGTTTATAATCTCTAGGAGATTATTGTCTTTGGGGAAGATAGAAACATGAATCCTGACTCTTTCTTCTCTCATTCTAACACAATATAATTTTTAATCAGGAGTAATTTTGACTTTGTATAACATAGGAATATTAAATAAAAGTGGCTTAAATAACATAGAAAGTAATTTTATTTTATATAACATGGATTCAAAGAACCACTATCTTCAGGTATGTGAAGTTTCTTATTGTGTGGTTTCTAACTTCTGAGTTGCTTCCTGATTATGACTTTTCACTCACGTTTCAGCCCCTGGATGGGTGTTCCAGACAGGAAGAACAGGGTAGGCAAAAAGCAACTAGGACACATACCAGCCAAATTGGACCCTTTTAAAAAGCTTTGCCAAAAACCTTACCCAAAAAGCTTCTGATTACACCTCATTAATCCCACATATCTTTAAGAAAGTCTGGCAAAGAAAGGTGTTAGCTGGGCACATTGCCATCTGTTAGTAAAAAGGAGGAAGAATGGACTTCAGGTAGCCATGGAGCAATATCTGCCATCATACATCTTCAGGGTACCTAGATCTGTCATAAACAGCCTATAATTTTTCTCTAACATGATCATGTTCAGTGATGGGGCATGTGCATGACTGAGGACCTGCATTCGAATTTGGGCATTTCCTTATTTTCATGCAGTATGAAAGAAGAAGTACAAACTCTAGAATCTGCATAACCCAGGTTTAAACCCACAGGGTGGCTATAGTATGAAAGAATAGGTGTGACCATGTGGATTACCCAACATAAGCCTCTATGTTCCTGTCTGTAAACCACCATCTTTGAGTTACTTTGAGGATCAAATGCAGTTATAAATATAAAGAATCCAGCCTATACATAAAACATACTAGATATTTACAAATGTTAGTGGTATTCGTTATATGCTCAAAGTTGAATGAATGCTCATTCTCTAGGGATTAGTCTTCCCTCAATTTGGGCTTGATGAATAGTAGTATAATTAAACAGGTCTTATTGAATCACAATGTTTCCTCATTCCTTTCAATCTATCATCATTTTTCTTTCTATTTTACATTCAAACAACTGCAGGTATGATTGCAAATTTCACGTGTTACTATGTGTATGTGTATATCTCATATGCACATAAACTTATTTATTTTGTCAGTGTCTGTCAGTTATACTGAGGTTTGATAAATGAACCTACATTTGTTTCCTTATTTTTTGAGTAATATTCAACCAGCAGAGAAAAAGCCTGGACTTCAGAAAGATGAACCTGTGCACACTACTCTGATTTTGGCTGATGCTTCTTTTCAAGAATGAGAGAAAGTACAACTAAGGCACTATGTGATGATGGACCTGTATTTTCTTCACACTGGGAAAGGTCAGAGGTTGGAATTCTATAGCTTTATCCTACTACAAGAAAATCAATACATTGGAACCCCATTTTCACAGGCAAAAAGGCTTTAAGCAAAAGATTGCCATTAGGATTCTATTAAATATGATACCATACATATTTTTGAAATGTGTTTTGATTTAAATCCAGTCAAGACACAGATCTGGAAAGCCAGGCACACCCATCAAAGGATAGAGCCTTTTCTGGAGAGTGACAGAATCGTGTTGTATTTCAATTAGTGGGGATAGAAATTATGATCACTCTGGGGCTGCTGCAACATTTCTGCTGACAAGTTGCATGCCACTGTTTGTAGTGACTATTCTTTACTGGTCATGGCTTCTCCATGGCAACCATTCACAAGGTTCATTCATTACTTTATATGTTGGGAAGGAAGTGGAATATATATGTTTTGAGTTCCCAAATGGAGAAGGGGAGGGAGCAACAGATATAGGAAAGAGCAGGGGATTTTTTTTGTCTTTTTCTTAATTTACCTCCTTCTTGGGTGGATATTGGTCAAAAATAAATGATTAAAAATTTCCTGGTATTTTGGATTCTCTCTTCCATCAGTGAAAATATTGATGAGATATGGATTGGATCAAATAATTTGCATGTCAGTTAACACTAAGTTTTTGCCCAGGAGTTTGCTAAAATTTCAAGTATATTTGTCTCCTTTTGCCTATTCATTAGGACTGTCATCAGCCACTGGGGCTTCAGGATTGGGTTGAGGAAAATCTCAGGATAGTGTTTTCAAAGATGTAAGTTTTCAAAGAGAAGAGTGAAAGCACCAGGATGATTTTTCCATTAGGGAAATATTATTTCCTGAACTCTTTTCTCAAGCTCTAGAAATAGTACTTTCTAGGAAAATCTCTCTAATCACACAGAATAATTTAAGAGACTCCTCCAAACAGGAAAAAACAAAAACAAAAACAAAAAAACCCTGTCAATTATTTGGTCACTTCAAACTATTTCATATAGATGCTCTGATTTTCCCAATTCTTCTGTTTTTTATTTTTTTTTTTCCATTTTATGATTAAATGGAGGAGTCAGCGTTTACTAGGTATTGATCTTCCTTCAACACTGTGGCTTTGTAAAATAATTTACGCCAACAGATTATATCCAACCAAAGTGAGTTTGTTTTTAAATCAAGGAAGTATAATCCACATTGCAGCATGCCTGTAACAATAGCAGTAGATGGGACTGTGCAATACTGCACTGTAGAAAGTCCTAGAAGCTTGATGGGTTCCCAGAGTAAACAAACCACAAAAGAAACTAAGGGCAATGAATCTATGGATACAGAAGCTTTCCTACTCTAAAATCTAGGATCTGAGTTTGAGTGAAGTAGACAAGGATGAAGGGGAAAGATGCCCCTCACACAAATTATTGCCCCTGATATACATGCTCTTTGGCTCTGCTGTCTCGTTGGTCTGCTGTGTGTGGTCAGAAAGTGAGGACATGAACAGGAAATCATGCACAGAGGGATGTACAGGAATGCCCGAATAGGTCATCTGCAACCTGACTGGCAGTTAAATTTAATATTTTCCCATAAAATCTGTTGAAAGAAAATAAGAGCTATGATATTTAGCAAGAAATGGTAATGTTGTATTGGCAGCAAGACACTATAAATATTCCAACCCATTTCTTGCTACTCTATAGTAACTTTATTAAAGGTATTTTCTTGTAGCCAAACATACTGACGGCTAACACATGACTAATCTTAGCCACCATTTATAGCAGGAGTGTCAAACTCATTTTCTCAGGGGCCACGTTAGCCTCACGATTGCCTTCAAAGAGAAGAATGTAATTTTAGGACTGTACAAATGTAATGACTCCTTAACAGTTAAGTGAGAGCTCAGTGCTCTCTCTGGGTAGAAACAAGGTGTTGGGCTAGATAAAACAAGGTGGAGGGCTAGATTGGGCCTGCGAGCCTTGAGTTTGCACCTGTAATTTAGAGTAAAACAATGTGGATTCAATGAGTGGATATTTATGTCCTGAAAGTTAGAGCAAAGAACTTGAAAATACCTACAGAAATATGTTTGCAACACCCAGTGTATAAGTCTCTTCTTATTTAGGAATCATGATGAGAGTTACATGATAGTAACAGTTGCTGTTCATGGAATATCCACGTGACTTCCACACACAGTCCAACCTCCTTGCTTCTGAGCAGAGCCAGGTGATTAGTAGTGACCAACAGTCTCCGAGCAGAACTGATGTTGGTCTTGGGAAATGAAGCGTTGAAGAGCCAGTGCAAGGTCTGCAGGATTCACCTCCCTTGCCATTGGATTCACGCTACACGGTAGAGCCACAAGGTAAAAGTGTGGAATACATGCTTAAAGTGTATCCATAAAATATATATGTAAAAGTATGAAAAGCATTGGTCTAGGAAAGTTGCTTGTCTTACACTATATATTGTGGCTTGTGTTAAATCAGAGATTATGGGATTGGTCTGTTACCACAGCACAGCTTCTTTTGTGCTAATAAACATAAAATATTTGTTACCAAGTTTGAATTTCTTCAAACTTTTTGTTTAGCATAAAACAGGTGACAGAGCGATTGTTCAGACTGTAGAATTTGGAGAAATAAACAGACATGGATTGGAATCTTAACTTAACCTCTTATGAGCTAATGAACCATGGGTGAGTTAGTTAATATACTTTTTATTA
The DNA here is from genome assembly GCA_004026765.1 of Micronycteris hirsuta. Taxonomy (NCBI): domain Eukaryota; kingdom Metazoa; phylum Chordata; class Mammalia; order Chiroptera; family Phyllostomidae; genus Micronycteris; species Micronycteris hirsuta. The sequence goes on along the minus strand of PVJI01006667.1, from coordinate 31,370 downwards.
TTAATATTTTATTTTATTGTTGTTAAAGTACAGTTGTCTACATTCCCCCCCATCACTCCTCCCCCACCAAAACCATCCCCACCTCCATCCCCTGATTCTGCCCTGATCTTCGTTTTGTCCATGTGTTTGTTATAGCTGTTCCTGGAAATCCTTCCCATGTTTAGCCCCATTATCCCCTCCCACCTCCCCTCTGGTCACTATCAGAGTGTAATTAACTTCAATGTCTCTGGTTATATTTTGTATGCTTGTTTGTTTTGCTTGTTAGGTTACACTTAAAGATGAGATGATATGGCATTTGTCTTCCACTGCCTGGCTTACTTCACTTACCATAATGTTCTCCAGTTCCATACATGCTGTTGTAAAGAGTAGGAGCTCCTTCTTTCTTTCTGCTGCATAGTATTCCATTGTGTAAATGTACTATAATTTTTTGTTCCATTCATTTACTGATGGGCACTTAGGTTGCTTCCAGCACTTGGTTATTGTAAATTGTGCTGCTCTGAACATTGGGGTACATAGACTTTTATGGATGGGTGTTTTGGGGTTCTTAGGATATAGAAGTGGAATTGCTGAGTCAAAAAGAAGTTCATTTTTACTTTTCTGAGGAAATTCCATACTGTTTTCCACAGTGGCTTTACCAGACGGCATTCCCACCAACAGTGTACTAGGGTTCCCTTTTCTCCATATCCTCTCCAAAACTTGTTTGTAGATTTGTTTAGGATGGCCATAATCACTGGTGTGAAGTGGTATTTCATTCTGGTTTTAATTTGAATCTCTCTGATGGCTAGTGATGCTGAGCATCTTTTCATATGTCTCTGGGCCCTCTATATTCCTCCTTAGAGAAGTGCCTGGTCAGGCCTTCTGCCCATTTTTTAATTGGTTTGTTTGTCTTCTTGGAGTGGACTCCTGTGAGTTCTTTATATGTTTTGGAGTCCAAGATATCATTGGCAAATATATTTTCCCATACAGTTGGTTCTCTTTTTAGTTTAATGTTTTTTTTTTTTCTTTAGTTGTGCAGAAGCTTTTTACTTTGATGAATTCCATTTGTTTATTCTTTCCTTTATGCACCTTGCTCTAGGGGACATATCGGTGAAAATATTGCCGAATGGAATATCTAATATTATCCTGCCTATGTTTTCCTCTAGGATATGTATGGAGTCGTCACTTATATTTAAGTAATTTATCCATTTTCAATTTATTTTTGTATATGGTATAAGTTGGTGACTAAGTTTCATTTTTTTGCATGTAGCTGTCCAGCTCTCCCAACACCGTTTGTTGAGAGACTATTTTTACTCCATTTTATGCTACTGCCACCTTTATCAAATGTTAATTGATCATAGAGACTTGGGTTTATTTCTGAGCTGTCTATTCTGTTCTATTGGTTCATGTGTCTGTTCTTATGCCAATACCAGGCTGTTTTGATTACAGTGGCCTTCTAATACAGTTTGATATCACGTGTTGTGATCCCTCCTACTTTGTTCTTCTTTCTCAAAATTGCTGCAACTACTTGGGGTTATTTATGGTTCCATATAAATTTTTGAAATGCTTGTTCTATATCTGTGAAATATGTCATTGGTACTTTAATAAGGATTGTGTTGAATCTATAAATTGCTTTGGGTAGTACGGACATTTTGATGAGGTTAATTCTTCCAATCCATGAACACTGTATATGTTTCCATTTGTTTGTGCCTTCCTTAATTTTTTCAGTGTTGTGTAGTTTTCTGAGCACAGGTCTTTTACCTACTTGGTTAGGTTTATTCCTAGGTACTTTATCTTTTCTTGTTGCTATACCAAAGGGGATTTATATTCCTGATTTCTGTTTCTGATATTTCATTGTTGGTGTACAAAAATGCCTTTGATTTCTGAATATTGACTTTGTATCCCACTGTTTTGCCAAATACACTTATAGGTTGAGTAGTTTTTTTGTGAAATGTATAAGATTTTCTATGTACACTATCATATCATCTGAAAACAATGAAGTTTTGCTTCTTCCTTTCCAATTTGGATCACTTTTATTTCTTTTTCTTGTCTGAGTGCTGTAGCTAGGACTTCCTATACTATGTTAACTAGAAGTGGTGAAAGCAGACATCCTTGTCTTGTTCCTGATCTTAGTGGGAAAGATTTTAGTTTTTGCCCCTTGAGTATGATGTTGAGTATATGACTCTTGCATATGGCCTTTATTATATTGAGGAATGCTTTTTCTATTCCCACTTTGCTAAGTGTTTTTTATCATAAATGGGTGCTGTACCTTATCAAATGCTTTTTCCTCATCTATTGATAAGATCATGTGATTTTTCTTTCCTTTTATTTATGTGATATGTTTATTGATTTGCAAATAGTGTACCATCCTTGCATCCCTGAGATGAATCCCACTTGATCATGCTGTATGATCTTTTTAATGCTTTTATGGATGTGGTCTAAAATTCTCAATATTTTGTTGAGAATTTTAGAGTCTATGTTCATCAGCAATATTAGCCTGAAGATTTCTTTCTTTGTTGTGCCTTTATCTAGTTTTGGGTTAGGATGATGCTGGCTTCATAAAAAGGGTTTGGGAGTCTTTGTTTTCTTGGATTTTTTTGAACAGTCTTTGAAGGATAGGGGTTAGCTCTTCCTTAAGTGATTTGTAAAATTCTCCTGTGAAACTGTGTGGTCCAAGGCTTTTGTGTGCCTGGAGTTTTTTAATTACTGGTTTAATTTCATCTGATGTTATTGATCTCTTCAGGCTTTATGCTTCTTCTTCATTCAGTTTTGGAAGGTTATGTTTTTCTAGAAATTTGTCCATTTCACCTAGATTTTCACATTCCTTAGCATATAGTGCTTCATAGTAATTCCTTACAATCCTTTGTATTTCTGTGGCATCAGTTGTAATATCTCCTCTTTCATTTCTGATTGTGTTTATTTGGGTCCTCTCTTTTTTTCTTGATGAGTCTGCTTAAAGGCTTGTCCATTTTGTTTATCTTTTCAAAAAACCAGCTCCCAGATTTATTGATCCTTAGAATTGTGCTTTTAGTCTCTATGTCATTTAATTCTGCTCTGATCTTGGTTATTTCTTTCCTTCTACTTGCTCTGGGCTCTTTGATGTTCCTCCAGTTCTTGTAGGTATAGGGTGAAGTTGTTTATTTGAAATGTTTCTATCTTTTTAAGGTAATCCTGTATTTCTCTGAACTTCCTTCTCAGGACTTCCTTTGCTGTGTTCCATAAACTTTGGATTATTTAAGTTCATTTCCATTTATTTCAAGAAACTTTTTGATTTCTTCCTTGATCTCATTCTTAACCCATTCATTGTTTAATAGCATGCTGCTCAATCTACATGAGTTTGAGTATTTTTTAGCTTTTTCCTTAAGGTTGGTTTCTAGTTTTAGTCCCTTGTGGTTGGAGAAAATGGTTGATGTGATTTCAGTTTTCTTGAATTTGTCGAGGGTTGTTTTGTGTCCTATCATGTGGTCTATATTTGACAATGTTCCATTTGCATTTGCAAAGAATGTGTATTTCACTTCTTTCAGATGAAAGGCTCTATATATATCAGTAAAGTCCATTTGATCTAGGACATTGTTCAATGTCCCAATATCTTTGTTGATATTTTGTTTGAAAGATATATCCATTTTTCACAGTGGGGTGTTAAAATCCCCTACTATAACTGTGTTGCTGTCAATATCTTTCTTGAAGTCTTCCAAGATTGTCCTTATATATTTGGGTGCTCCTATGTTGGGTGTACATATATTTACAATGTTTACGTCTTCTTGATGGATTTTTCTTTTGAGTATTATGAGACTTTTTGACTTCTGGGTCTCCTTTTATGGCCCTTGTTTTGAAGTCTATTTTGTCTGACATGAATATTGCTGCCTCGGCTCTTTTTTTCCTGTCCAATTGCTTGTAATATTTATTTCCACCCCTTCACTTTCAGTCTGTGTAGGTCTTCTGCTCTGAGGGGGGTCCCTTGTAGGCAGTATATGTGTGGGTCATGTTTTCTTATCCTTTCAGTTATTCTATGTCTTTCGATTGGAAGATTTAATCCAATTATGTTTAAGGTTATTATTAATAGGTACTTATTCATTGCTATTTTACTTCCTTTGTACCAGTGTTACTATCTCTCTCACTGTTTTAATTCCTGTTCTTAAAACAGACCCTTTAACATCTCCTGCAGTGCTGCTCTGAAGGAGGTATATTCTTTGAGCCTTCTTTTTTCTGAGAAGCACCTTATTTTGCCTTCCATTTTAATAGAGAGCCTTGGTGGATAGAGTTGTCTCAGTTGCAGTCCCGTGGTTTTCATTACTTGGAATATTTCTTGCCATTTCCTTCTGGCATGGAATGTTTCCATCGAGAAGTCAGCTACTAGCCTTATCAGGACTCCTTTGTGTGTTCCTTCCCATTTCTCCCTTGCTGCCTTTAAGATTCTCTCCTTGTCTTAGAATTTAGCCATTTTAATTATGAGGTGTCTTGGAGTGGGCCTCTTTGGGTTCCTCTTGATTGGGGCTCTCTGAGTTTCCTGGATTTGTGTTATTTTTCTCTCATTAAAATTTGGAAGTTTTCCATCATTACTTTTTCAAACAGGTTTTCTATTCCTAGCTCTTCTTCTCCATTTGGCATCCCTATTATACGGATATTGTTATGTTTTATGTTGTCTTGCAGTTCCCTTAACACCTCTTCATTCTTTCTAAGTCTGTTTTCCCTTTCTTGCTCTTTCTGGGTGTTTTTTTTTTTTTTTTCCTAGCCTGTCCTCCAGCTCGCTGATCGGCTCCTCTGCTTCATCTAGCCTGCTTTTGTTTCCTTCTACTGTGTTCTTTAATTTAAAAATTGTATTCTTCATTCAATCTCAGCCCTTGTTGATAGTTTTTATTTCCTTTTTCATGTTGATATAGTTTGCAGTGAGTTCATTGTAGTTTCCTTGTAGTTTTTGGTAATTGTCAGTGAGCTCTTTGAGCTTCCTTATAACCATTGCTTTGAATCAATATATGAAAGTTGACTTACCACTATTTCATTTAGCATTCTTTCTGAGGCTTCCTCTTTCATTTCCTTTGGTGTTTGTTTCTTTGTCTTCTCATTGTTTGTGAGACTCTTCTTGTTAGCCTCTTCTTCTTAGATTGATCTGTTCTGACTCCCTGGGTTATCGGTATGAACTTCTACGGTATGAGATCTGTGAGAATCAGTGGTGCAATCTCCTTGATCTCCTGAACTTTCTGGTTTGGGCTTTCATTTATGTTGGCTCTTTGGATGTCTTTGGGCTTTGATTGTTGTTGGATTTTTCTTTGGTGGGTCCTTCCCCCAAGCTGGCTGCTTGAGGGTCACTCCTCCCACCACATCTTGTATGCCATTGTGCAGATGCGGACAAGTTGTGCCAAAGCTGGTTCTTCTGTCTGTCTGAGGTTATATGGCTTCTCTCTCACTATTGTTCAGTTGTTTGTTCTGGATTTTGCCACCATTTAGTTGTAATTCCAGATTGGTTCTGGGTGGAGGTTAGTGTGGTTTTCACTCATTCCTCTGCCGTCTTCATTTATTATCTGTTGGTGCTTCCTTTGTTGGTGGGTTCTCTCTTCCAGCAGGTATATGGATGTTCACAGCTCCCACCTACTTTTTTATGGGATCAGTTGGAGAGAGAAGGTGAAATGCATTAAGACAGCGGGGGTGTATTCTATGGGATTTAAAGTAGCAACCCATAGAGAAGAGATAGGAGATCCTTTGGATAAGTATATTGTTAACCAAGATTTTTCATCCAACTAGCCACTTTTTAAAAAGGGTAGAAAAGATATAAGACTATTTTTAGGGGGCGAAGCATTGTGAGTTGAATCCAGAAAACAGAGAGCTTCTGGGAGGTCAGATTGTGAGATGTAATGAGAATAAAGGAAATATGCATAGCATGAGAGACAATAGAGTTAACCACAACAGTAATAAAGTTCTGGAAGATAGTGAAATGGGCTAAGATCCGGGAGGGATTCTGTATAGTATTTACAATTGTATGGAACAACAATTATTTACAATAATACTTGAACAAAAATCATATGACAGAAAGTATATGATCTGAATAACAAGAATAGGAAGGACACCACCTAGAGAAGCATGCTATTAGAACACAAGTGAAGTGAAGGAAGCAAAATTAAAACACACTAAGAAAGGGAGAACAAGGAAAATCAATCAATGCAATTAAACAAACAAATAAAACAAAGAAAACTAAACAGAAAGAAGAGAAATAAAAAATACTAATAAAAAGAAGTTAAAATAATGAAAAAATAATAATACAAATAGACAATAATATGAAAGTTCTCTGGAATAGCAAAGTGAAACTCGTCTCAGTTTTTCAGTTGTTGGGATTAGCCTTGTGATACTTCTTTGGGTCTGACTCTGGTCCTTTCACAGCTCCAGGTCTTATTGCCTCACTTGAGCAAAAACAAGAAGGAAAAAAAAGAAAGAAAGAAAAGCCTCCTGCTGACTTTAAAGCAGCCTTGTGAGTTCTTCTGGTCTCACTGGCTGCAGCAGGCTGAGGGGGGTTGGGCTTCACTTTTCTCCTTTCATATGATTTTGTGAGGATGTGGTCCAGGTTTGGGCTGCAATTCACAGTTGCCCAATCTCTAGCCCAGTTTCTCCATTCGTTGCTGGGCCCTCACTGCCCGTCTGCACCAGGCCGGTGCCTTCAATCCACCAGTTGTGCCATCCTGGAGGTGCAATAATTAGAAGTTAACTCATACACCACCTTCTTGCTCTTTGCTATCCTAGGTGCTAGGCATTCTCAAAATCTCTTCAGGGTAATTCAGCTCCCCCACTGAGTTAAGTCTCTATGGGGACTGCTATCTCCCTGAGCCCTTCTGTTCTCCTCTGCCAGGGTGCCTCCTCCTTCCCCTTAACCAGCCAGGCCATTGGAGGCAGTAGCACTGCCCTGGCTGCTGAAACAGGGGTGGGTGTGCATCCCAGGTTGTGGCTGTAGTGGTGGTGGCATGGCCGTGGCTGGGGCAGTGGGGATGGCTGCTGTGAGAGAGTTCCCTAAACAGGCACTGAGAGCCTTTATTTTTAAACAAAATCCTCCTGTTCAAACCTGCCGCTCCTAACAAAACGTCTGGCCTCTCGCACAGCCCAACTTTCCAACCATATTGCGTACTATCTGAATCAGGGTCCATCATGGCACAACTCTTCATCCTTCTCCAGCTGTCACCCAGCTCCCCAATTTCTCTGGTAATGACCCAGCCAGTGTCCACAGTCTCAGTGGGTGAACACCACCTCTGTGCATCTCCCACTTTGTCTTTATTCTCCCCAGTGACTTCAAGCACTCAGGTCCATCCTGGTGCCACTCTGTCTTCCCTGTTTGGTAGGGGAGTGAGTTGTTGATTTGGCTCTCTTCCAAGGATCCTGCAACAGGTGCTGGGCTGGAGGCTGCAGCAGCCTTGGTCACTGCACTGGTCTCAGGGATCTTACCGTCCCAAAGCAATCTCCTTATCGTCTGTTTTTCAATGTCCTCTACAATTTTGGCCTCCAACCTTCATATATGCTGGGATAGCATTGGCTGTTCACTCTATTCCTCAGAAGATCGACTAGGTATTCTATCTGTGTGTTGGGGGAAGTAGACTCAGCTCCCACCTACCTCACCACCATCTTCTAGGAGTCGAGTAAGTTAATATTTCAGTGTCTCAGCTTCTTCCTGTGTAAGACAGAAAGTTTTTACACAAGAGCAGCAATTTATATGAAATAACTAGTGTACAGTATTAAGCACTTAGTGCTGAGCATACAGTGTATATTCAATGCAGTAGGTCACAGATGGCAAACAGAAGGCCCACAGGCCGAATCCAGTCCTCCATCTTATTTTATCCAGCCTGGCACCTTGTTTCTACCCAGCGGCAGCACCGAGCTTCTTGCCCCTAGTTAAGGAGTAGTTGTATTTATAGTCTTAAAATTACATTCAGCCCTTTGAAGGCAACCTCAAGGCTGATATGGCCCCTGGTGAAAATGAGCTTGACACCCCTGCTATAGGTAGTTGTTACTGTTGTTATATCAATAGCTTGTTTCTATGATAGTAAGATTGCATTTAGTAAGCAAACAAATCATTCCACTTTTTTTCAGGAATTAGAATTAGAATATGATTCACATAGCTAGAAGTTGCCAGGACTGGTGAGATTGGGCCTCTAAATGCCACCATAAAAGGGAGAAATTCCAAATGGTTCTTCTGTTTTGGGAATTACTACCCTTGAGTGTGGCTATGTAGAATCAGGTTGTTGTATCCTCTATTTTAGACTTGCACTGAGATACCTTTAGAATTATGGGAACTAGCAACATATTTTAATTGTTAAGGAGTTTCATTAAAAAATTGATTTCTACTGCATTGTTTTATCCATCATTATATATAACATTTACTTACATTGTTAACACATGAGGACATTGACATACCAAATACCTGGTCAGTTAACCTTAGAAATTAATTATTTATTTAAATAGTGGTAAGAGGAAAAATACACACCATTGGAAATTAGAATTGGGAATAGGTTCTTTAAATTAAGTACTTTTTCAATAATATGTGGGAATGAATAATTCCCCTTGAAACACCAAAGTAATAATGTACTATAAGCATTGCTTTCTTCTGTAGATTTTGCCAGGAAATCAGTGGGAGACAAGTAACATTATGTGGAATTATTGATTAACTGTGGGCACAGTGAGTTTTGTTATGAAAAAGACAGTCTGAGTCCATTTCTTTTCTTGTTTTCTTCTATTTTGAAAACTAAATATATGGAATTGCTTATTGTTACTGGTACACTTATGTCACTTCCTTTTATAGTATGAACTTAAAAATTTCTTGGGCCTCGACAATTTTTTCATGAACAGGATACCTTAAGGTCATGAAAAAGTTGAGCTCATACAATTATGCCGGAGCTGGCTTTTGCATTTTTATTATGCTTGGTGTCTGGTATAGGAACCTCTTGTCATCAATACAAAGGCTCATCTTTCTTACCTGCACTCATCTCCTGCTCTAACTCAACTCATGCCAACATGGGAAACTGAAAATATAGTGATTAAGAGTATAAGCTCTCCACCATTAGCTGGCTCCTATATTCAATTATGTGTGACCTTGGACCAAGTCCCACAATATACTTCACTTTTCTTGTCTCTAGAATGGGGATAATAATAGTACTTAATCCATGGGGTGATTGTCAAAACTAAACAAAATATTGCATGTGAAATTCTAAATAAGTCCTCCATAAATACCAGGTGTCACCCAACTCAACTTTCCTGTGGTACATTGGACTGTTTCACACTTGCATGTCAAATTTCAGGAATAACACATAATAGATATCAGTTAAAGTAATCTTGTCTTCCAAACTGTCACACCATCTGTCTGTTCATAGCTTAGGTAAGAGGATAATTTGGTGACAACACTTGACATTAGTGATTAAAGTTGATTCAGAAGATGCAGCCACATTGGGGCCCAGTGGCTGTCTTCGCTCACTGCATGTAAGGGTGATCTTCTCCTATAGCTTTGAAGGAAGAGGACTGGACCTTTTACAGGGGTAGTTGAGTATGACACTCTTTTATTAAAATGTCAGAACAAATCTCTTCCAAAAAGTCCTTCCAGATTAAACTACTGAATTTTCTTTTCTTTTTATATTTTATTGATTATGCTATTACAGTTGTCCCATTTCCCCCCCCCTTTCTTCCCCTCTGCCTCCATACCCCCCATTCCCTGCCCTTTAGATTTTGTCCATAGGTCATACACATAAGTTCTTTGGCTTCTACATTTCCTATACTATTCTTAACCTCCTCCTGTCTGTTTTCTAGATACCATTTATGATACTTATTCTCTGCCCATTTCCCCTCCTCTCCCCCTACCACTCCCCTGTTGATATCCCTCCATGCCTTATATAAATCCCTTTAACATTTCATACAATAAAGGCTGGGTGATGATGAACTCCTTGAACTTGACCTTATCTGAGAAGCACTTTATCTGCCCTTCCATTCTAAATGAGAGTTTAGCTGGACAGAGTATTCTTGGATGTAGGTCTTTACCTTTCATGACTTGGAATACTTCTCTCCAACCCCTTCTTGCCTGCAAGGTCTCTTTCTAATCAAGAATCATACCATTTCCTCCTCAGTCACCTTAAATGATATTCACTACTTTAGGATTGTATATTTCTTAATGATGGAACTGCATATATGACTAACTTTTCCCCTCTGTGAGCATTTTTTGATCGGCTGCTGTGTGCTGAATACTTTTCTGCCATGTACTGGAGGTGCAGCTTTGGTAAAGTCCCTGAACCTCTGTGCTACCACCTGAAAAATGGAGACTGTGCTGGTATCTTTCTCATGGAGTTTGGTATGAGCATTCAGTGCATTAAAATGCATATTAAGAGCTACGCGGTGGAACTGGCTGGGTAGCTCAGTTGGTTAGAGCACCATCTCCATACATCAAGGTTGTGGTTCTATCTATAGTCAGGGCACAAGAAGCAACAAATGAATGCATAAATAAGTGCAACAACAAATCAATATTTTTCCTCTCTCTTTCCCTCCCTTCTTCTTTCTTTCTAAAATCAATAAATAAAAAAATTTAAAAAATATTTAGAATAGTGTGGGGCACACTGAAAGTGACCAGTGGAAAGTAGCCAGTATTACCATGGTATCTGGACAGTTAAACAATTTCCTCAGGGTTTTATTTTTTTATTATATTTTATTGATTATGCTATTACAGTTGTCCCATTTTTCCCCTCTGCCCCTCTTTACCCAGCACCCCACCATTCCTTCAGGCAATCCCCACACCATTGTTCACGTCCATGGGTCACGCATATAAGTTCTTTGGCTCCTCCCTTTCCTATACTATACTTTACATCCCCATGACTATTCTGTAACTTCTAATTTGTACTTCTTAATCCCTTCATCTTTTCACCCATTCCAATAGACTCTCCTCAGAGTTCTAGAGTCCAGTCTTCCTACTTTTGAAATCTTAGCATGCAACTCTTCTACTTCCCTCTTCCTATCATTCATCTTATACAACCATGAGTCCTGCGACTTTCATCCTTAAAAGCCACTTATTGTTGGTTGGAGTTATCCTGGTGAGCTCCAGAAGAAACACACCAAACTAGTGTTTGGAGAAAAACATGGCAGAAATGTTGGCATAAATTAAAAATTCTGCTTGCCTGTGGGGTTATCAGATCATGCCTTAGAATCTTGTACCAAGCTAGGCTCCCCTTCTTGCTTTGATAGCCTTAGTTCTAGGGAGACTGAAGGTGAGTAAAGGTCAGTGCTGGCAAGAACATGTGAGAATCTTTTTTTTTTTTTCCATGCAGCCAAGCTGCTGTACAGAAGAGAGGCAACATGCCACATATTTCCAAGGAAGACTTTTTTTTTATTGAGGCCTAAATAGCTCACAAGAAAGTTCTAGTCCAGTGGTATATAATCTCTTCTCTTCAGTCTATGTTCACTTTAATTCCATTACCACCCACATAATATAAAAGGATGGAGGAAGGGCCATTATCAAGAAATAGAACCTGAGTGGTCAGCAGGTGCAGTGGATGCTTCTGCTTTTGCCTGAATAGCCTCTATTTCACCTTTTTCCTGATTACCTCTCTGCCCTCTCAATCTACCTGGTTCAGGTGTGGTGTCAACTGCAGAAGTAGGCACATGACTCAAGTCTGAGACTTTCACCAGAGTGATTGGGAAAGGTGCATTTTGGTCTGCTGGCCTTGATGGCAAAAGGTGTATGCTTGGAGCTCCAGGGAGTTACTACTGCAGAGGCCTTGCTGAGAGTGAAGCCAGCGCAAAAGGAAGCAAAACACAGATATGAGAAAACAAGATTTTTTATTATGTCTTTTAACCTACTGGACACCACCTGGCCTGAGCTTTCTACTGGGCTTCTCATCTATGATGAGAGTTGATAGATGTCTTCCTGCTTATTCCTTCAAGCAATTTTAGTTGGTTTTCAATCATCTTCCATTGAAAGAGACCTGTATAGCAAAATTTATCCTCATTCTTGGATATTTGTGTTCCTAGGTCACTCTTAACTTCTGGGGAGCAGTGGGCATTAGATGAGATTTCATCATTTGTCTCTAAAGAATCTGAGGTCACTGAGCTTCCCAACTCTTGTGTTTTGCCCTCTCCCTCTACATTAGCAGAATACCTAGATTCTGCATGTCATAATGGTAAAGGTACATAGTCTTCTAAGACAAGGGAAACAGAAATCCTGTCTAGGATATCTCTGGTTCATGCATAAGGGAAGACTAACAATAATAGAAACTTGCTCTGTATCTCATTCAAACTCCCCAAAATTTCAAAACGAGATAATAATATCAATCTTTGTTGCATATGGAGAAAGCAGAAGTTAGAGAAGTTAAATAAATTGCCCAAGATCACACAGTTAACAGCTGGTATATCTTGGGATCAAAACCATAATACTATTTGCACATGACAGAAAGGCAAGCTGGAAACCTATAACCTTCCTCATGCAAGGGCACTTTCAGTCCAGACCCCTTATGCTATGGCATTGAACCTAGACCTCTCCCTTCAATACTGTTTCCACTGTGTGCCCTGCATCCACATTCTGGAACATTCTTGCTGGGGGTGGGAAGCCTTTCTCCAGACCTCAATGCTGCCTACCCAACCATCTGTGGCAACAGATTTGTGTGTTATCAATTAAAGTCAAAAGGAAGTTGGCAAAACCTCCTCCTCTTAACAGGATGGGCTAAAGCGGTTCCTGTTAAAACAGAAATGGGTTGTGTCTGTGATATTGGTAATTGGTAGCTTTCCAAGAGCACTTTAAATACACACTATGCCATAAATTGCTCAGCTCTGATTCTCTTTAAGACATTCCTCTCAGAGGTGGCTCATTTCCGAGAAGTGAACCAGTGCGTGACTAAACAGGGTTGCCCCTATGGAAAGCTAAGCAACATCCACAATTTGAAGAATCTGTCCCTGTGATTTTCTCATTGGAATTTACTTTGGAAACCACAATTGCTTTTTAATCTACAAAATCTTCATACATATGGCATGTTATACCCAATTTACAGTCACAAAAACCCCTAGGTTTCGATTACACTGGCAGACCATCCAACTTTTTCAGATGTTTCACTGAGGGGCCTGCCACAATTTCAAGTACTATACAAAATAGCCTGTGATTTTTAGATAAACCATCTCTAGCACATGTCAAAATCCATCTCACTGTTTTTACATAGTTGGATGATTTACATTTTTACATAGAGATTTGCAAAACATACATGAAGAATTTATTATATACCATTCCCTGTGGTAGGTCAGCCCTGGGGAGTAGAGATGAACCATATATACCTTCTGCCCTTGTGAGTTTACAGCTGGGAAGTTAAGATTAGCTATTCAGTGGAGTTAGGTAAGTCTGATTGAAAAAATGGATTTTATGTTGTCTTATGAAGCAATGTGTTCAGAACCATGGAACCTTAGTCCCACTCTAGGCAGGTCCCTTTATTGAAAAATATCACATTATCTACCACTTTACCACCATTCTGGCAGCAATATGCAAGGAATGACAGCCTTCCTTTTTCTCCATTATAGAGTTTCTCAACCTCTGCATATTCACTTTTGGACCAGATAATGCTGGTTGTGGAGCTATTCTAAGCATTGTAAGGTGTTTAGCACCCTGTCCTCTACCTACAAGATGCTAGTAGTGATCTCCTTCCAGATTTTTTTGTCAAATGTCAAATGTCCCCTGGATGAATTGGTAGTTGGGGAAGAGTGAGGGCAAAATCACTTCCAGCTGAGAACCAAGACTAAAAGTAGGTAAGAGTAGATGATTGTTTTCAGGTATTGATCCACAGAAAACTTTCCCAATATTTCCAACAGGATGAATTTATTCTATCATGGTCCAAATTAATGGAGAAAAATGAGTCATTCCTGAAGACAGAGGGATGGACTAACTGATCTTTCAAGATTCCTGCTGATGCTCTAATTCTAGGACACTGTTTACCCATGCCCTGGTCTAAGTCCTCTCTCTCCCTGTCCCTTTGGGTCATAGTCATGACAGCGCCTGTCAGGCGCACTTTTCATTCAGCATGCCCTGTATGTTGGCAGGAAGCCTGGAGGAGTCTTCCATTTTTAAGATTTTTTTTTGAGAAAACTTGGCAGAAACATCATTTTTTAATAAAGAGAAAAAAATGAAATGTAAGGGCAATGGGAAAACAACTTTCTATGGTGTTGGGTACCAGAATCGACCATTTGTTAAAACCAAATATCTGTTAAAGTGTGAAAAATTCTTGGAAGACACTTTCTAAATTTTGTTGTTGTTGTTTTACCAGTTTGTTCCCATGAACTCTCTCATTTACTGTCAGCTGTCCAGGCCAGGCTGGCCAACAGAGAAGTGTCTATCATCTTTTGGTCTTAAGGTCCTAATGTTTATTGATGTTTGAGAAGAGAGCTCACAGCTTAAAGGTTTATGACCTGGTTTTGAATCCTACCACCATCACTTCTGGGCTTTGAGATCTTAGAAAAAAATCTTAATTTTTTTTTATTGTTGTTCAAGTACAGTTGTCTCCATTTTCCCACCACCAATATCCCCCTCCCCACTCACCTCCACCTCTCGCCCTCAATCCTTCCTCCCTTGGACTTTGTCCATGGGTCCTTTATACATGTCTCTTGACTCTTCCCTTTGTATGCCTTACCTTGTCCCTAAAAATGTAGAAGGGGAAACTTTTTACTAGACTGATGTGAGAATAAAACAAGAGAATAACTATTTATAGATTTAAAAATAACTATGCAAAGTATTTGTCAATATGGCAGGACATTGTAATCATGCAGCAGATCTTTGTTTCACCATTGCCTACTTATGCAGGGTTCTAAATATAAATTGGGCAACAACAAGACCATGACCCATGAGAATATATTCTGACTACACTTTTTATGAGTCTCTCCAAATAGCATCCCTCAATTTTCCTGTAATTTTCTACCTCAATATTCTGCCCTACAGACTTTTTATTTTTATTTTTATTTTTTGGTTGGGCTAGGTTCTTTTCTTTTAACTTTTTAATTTGTTCAAGTACTTGTCTCCATTTGTCCCCCTCCACTCCCCCTACCCCAGCCATCCCCACTCCCCACCCTCGATCCTCCCCCCATTGGTTTTGTCCATGTGTCCTTTATACATGTTCCTGAAAACCCCTCCCACTTTTCCCCCATTTACCCTCTCCCATCTCCCCTCTGGTTATTGACAGTTTGTTCTTAATTTCACTGTCTCTGTTTATATTTTGCTTGCTTGTTTGTTCTGTTGATTAGGTTTCACTTATAGGTGAGATCATATGGTATTTGTCTTTCACGGCCCAGCTTATTTAACTTATAATAATGCTCTCCAGATACATCCAAGCTGTTGCAAAGGGTAGGAGCTCCTTCCTTCTGCTGCGTAGTATTCAACTGTGTAAAGGTACCATAGTGTTTTGATCCATTCATTTACTGATGGGCGCTAAGATTGCTTCCAGCACTTGGCTATTATAAATTGAGTTGCTATGAACATTGGAGTGCATAGGTTCTTTTGAATTGGTGTTTCAGGATTCTTAGGGTATAATACCAGCAGTGGAATTATCATTTTGAAAGGCAGTTCCATTTTTAGTTTTCTGAGGAATTCCATACTGTTTTCCACAGTGGCCATACCAGTTTGCTTGCTCAGCAACAGTGCACTAGGGTTCTCTTTTCTCCACATTCTCTCCAACGCTTGTTGTTTCTTGATTTGTTTATGATGGCCACTCTCACCGGTGTGAAGTAGTATCTCATTGTGGATTTAATTTGCAACTCCCTGATGGCTAGTGATGCTGAGCATCCTTTCATATGTCTCTGGGTCCTCTATATGTCCTCCTTGGAGTAGTGTCTAGTCAAGTCCTTTGCCCATGTTTTAATTGGGTTATTTGTTTTCCTGGAGTGGAGTTGTATGAGTTCTTTATATATTTTGGAGACCAAATCCTTGTGCAACGTATTATTGGCAACTATGTTATCCTATATGGTTGGTTCTCTTTTCATTTTGATGCTGTTTTCTTTAGCCATGCAGAAGCTTTTTATTTTGATGAGATCCCATTTGCTTATTCTTTCCTTTATGTCCCTTGCTATAGGGACATAACAGTGAAAATATTGTTGCATGGAATATCTGAGCTTTTTTCCCGCCTATGTTCTCCTTTAGTACTTTTACGATATCAAAATTTATATTTAAATCTTTAATCCACCGTGAATTTATTTTTGTGTATGGTGTGAGTTGATGATCAAGTTTCATTTTTTTGCATGTAGCTGTTCAGATCTCCCAACACCATTTGTTGAAGAAGCTATTTTTACTCCATTTTATGCTACTGTCACCTCTGTCAAATTTTAATTGACCATAGACTTGGGTTTATTTCTGGGCTCTCTATTCTGTTCCATTGGTCTATGTGTCTGTTCTTATGCCACTACTAGGCTGCTTTGATTAAAGTGGCCTTGTAATATAATTTGATATCAGACATTATGATCCCTCTTACTTTGTTCTTCTTTCTCAAAATTTCTGTGGCTATTTGGGGTCATTTATAGTTCCATATAAATTTTTGAAATGTTTGTTCTATATCTGTGAAATATGCCATTGGTACTTTAATAAGGATTGCGTTGAATCTATAAATTTCTCTGGGTAGTATTGACATTTTGATGATGTTTATTCTTCCAATCCATGAATATGATTCTTGCTTCTAATTATTTGTGTCTTTCTTAATTTCTTTCTTCAATGTTGTGTAGTTTTTTGAGTGTAGGTCTTTTACCTCCTTGGTTAGGGTTTTTCCTAGGTACATTTTTTTATTGCTATATCAAATGGGATTTTTTTCCTGAATTTTGTTTCTGATATTTCATTGTTGGTGTACAAAAATGTCTTTAATTTCTGAATACTGAATTTGTATCCTGCTGTTTTTCCATATTCATTCATTAACTTGAGTAGTTTTTTGGTGGAGTCTATAGGATTTTTTATGTATACTATCATGTTATATGCAATCAATGACAGTTTCACTTCCTCCTTTCTAATTTGGATGCCTTTTATTTCCTTTTCTTGTCTGATTGCTGTGGCTAGGACTTCTAATACTCTATTGAATAGAAGTGATGAAAGAAGACATCCTTGTTTTGTTCCTGATCTTAGTAGAAAAGCTTTTAGTTTTTGCCCCTTGAGCATGATGTTGGCTGTAGGTCTCTCATTTATGGCCTTTATTATGTTGAGGAATTCTTCCTCTATTCCCACTTTCCTAAGTGTTTTTATCATAAGTGGGTGCTGTACCTTATCAAATGCTTTTTCTGCATCTATTGATATGGTCATATGATTTTTGTCTTTGCTTTTGTTTATTTGATGTATTACATTTGTTGATTTGAGAATAGTGTACCATCCTTGCATCCCTGGGATGAATCTCACTTGATCATGGTGTATGATCTTTTTAATGTATTGTTGGGTGCGGCTTGACAATATTTTGTTGAGGATTTTAGCATCTATGTTTATCAATGATATTCACCTGTAGTTTTTTTTTCTTTTTCATGTCTTTGTCCTACAGAATTTTTAAATCCATTTTTCGTGTTTGTAGTTAAGAGCATGATCTATGAATTTAGATTTAGGGTTAAGTCTCAACTCTGTTATTTTCACACTCTTTGACCTTGAACATATCTTTAATAAACCCATTTAGTGAGAGATTATATCTTATAGTGTAATTGTGATGATATAATGACCGTAAGGTGGTATCAAGATACTTAGACACTATTAAGTGCTCAAAAGTAAGTGCTCAATTATTGATAAACTTGAACTAATTAAATATTTTTGACACTACTGATACACAGAGGCTCTATCTTCCATTCAGTATAATGTCCATTATGAAATATTACTCTAGGGGGACACCATTCACGTTACTGTCTATGTGGTTGGTAGTCCCTCAGGTTTTACAATCACAGTCCTGACTTTAGCTGCCTTTAGTAGAATGTTGAAAGTGTGCCACAGAAGCACCTAGTGTTGAGTGCTGAAATTTCAGAAAATATTTCCTCAAAGCCAGAATGATGAAGCCTATGAAGAAGTTGAAAGAAATCATGGATTATAGCCAGACTTCTTAAACTTTATCATGCGTGCCTCTCCTGGAGATCCTTTCAAAATGAAGATTCTGGTTTAAGAGGTCTGGCATGGGACTTGAGATTCTGCAATTCTAACAATTCATCTGTGATGATGCTGAGGCTTTTTCAGGGACTACATCATGTATGGAGGCTCTAGACTGGGTAGATGGTCTCCATTGCATCTTTCTTTAGATACAAATCTTTTCCTTAGGAAGTGCCTTATGGCTCTTACTGAAATAAGACCCCATCAAAACATCCATCTTCCTAACCCAGAATTCATTTGGTCAGTGTAGAAAAAGAGTCCCAGGATATTTTTAACACCCAAAGACTCTGGAGTAAGATAAATTTGCCAAACACTACATGCTATAGCTCCCTCTTTTGGAGAGACATATGATGCATCAAGGTGTTAAAAGTTACTGTATAAAAAAGTAACAAACAATAATATTTTACACGTTTTAGTGTAGAATTCCCCTTACATATTCTACAGGTGTCTTTAGATCAGTTACGTCACAATCTTGGATTGGGACCTAGGCGTCAGTAGTGTTTGAACTCTCCCTGGTCATTCCAATGTGTAGTGTAGGCTGAGGAACACTGGGTGGGAAGAGGAGATTCTAACAGAGCACACTTGCAGGCAACCTTGTAGTTGAAATAGTTCATCTGATTTTATCAATAAGGTGTTGATCAAATGCTAAAGATGACAACTCCTGAAATATTAGGCCTACATTTATACAATAGGTTCCTTGTTTAAACAGATTTAAATGGCTTACATCAGACTGGTAATTTTGGAACACTGGAGCTGAAAGATTGGGGGGTGAAAGAGCACAAAGACTGTTAAACACCTCTGAGCCTCCATGCTATTGAAGCTATGCCTCTATCTGTGTCTGTTATAGGCTCTGACCTGAGAATTTTCTTGCAACCCTTGAAATATTTGAAAGAGAAATATTTTTCATAGCTATCCTGGACATAAACAAAATATTCTTATTGTAAAGTGAAAATGCCATTTCTGAGAATTAAGCACACTATTTGGTATCTTCGATTATGTGCTGCAGAAATTTTAGAAAATACAGGACTGTGGTCTATGTAGAAGAGGAAGGAGTAACTTTGTTGCCTGGTATGTCTAATTAATAGTTACAGATAATTTGATTATCATTTGCTTCTCTTACAGATTACCTGTTGTTTCTGACTAATAGCTCACATCTGAAGATGGCTCCATGTTGCACCACAAATTTATCCTACAACTTTTAGAAACATAACCCTTTAATGACCATTTAAAGTAAGACAGCGGTCTGTGCCTTGATAGAAGCTTTGTACATTTAACCTTCCTCTCCATATTATTTTGGACAAGCATTTTATACCTGCTATGTCCTTCATTAATGGGCAGGAAAATTTGACACATGTTCAGATCAGTCTGTCTAAGAAATTTTGCATTGGAATTATTGTATGTTCACACTGTCCTATCTTCCTAAACTTCAGTGATAGAAACCAAAATACTTAACACCAAGGCAGACCCTCTAGTTCTCATCTGTGACATCATCAGTACTGAGAAAGTCAGTTCTGGGGAACGTCACAGAGATTTCAGAAAATCGCTTGACTTTTCTCTCTATAGCTTCTCAGCTCTGTCTCCCTCACATTCTCTGCTGTGTTCAGCTTTCTTCCCAACTCTGGTAGCTTTCTAAAGTGGCCTTCAAATGATTCCTCATCAAGTGCAGAGAATTCCATATGCAGCTCTGGTCAGTGTCTTTGAGGGAATGGATAACGGGCCTCCCACCAACACACATCCCTTCACACAGATTTTTTTTTAAATGGAGATTAAATTTATTCACCCTGGCTGGATGGCTCAGTTTGTTGGAGCATCATCCCATACACCAAAAAGGTTTCAGTTTCTGTCTTTGCTCAGGGCATATGCTTAAGTTATGGGTTCCATCCCCTGTAGGGGCACATACAGGAGGCAACCAATTAATGTTTCTCACATCGATGTTCCTCTCTCTCTTTCTCTTTCTCTCTTCCTCTTCCTCTCTCTTTAAAAAGTAATAAGAAATATATCCTCAGATGAAGATTAAAAAATTAAATTTATTCAAGTCCAAGGTGCTTTGTAAAAATCTAGTCTCTAATAGTATCTGCATCAGAATACTGAAGTGAAAAAATTCTAAATAAGTTATAAGACCAAGATTTGGGATTTTTACACAAAAGAAACTTTTCAAAAAATTATCAATATCAATATATTTTGTCTATTTGAGGTACAGCTGCTGCTATTACTATGTCTGCTACTGACTAAAACATCAAATGTTCATGTGTACCTGAAAGTTAATGAGGCACTTCACACATTTTATCTAATTTCATCATCCTGATGACCATGTGTGATAGACAATGTTTTTACCCCCATGTTCTGGTTAAGGAAATGAGGCTTGGAGACATTAATAAACTATCACTGACTGCTTACTCAGTGCCAGCCATTACTCTAAACATTTTACATGCATCAACTCAATCTTAATTAACTCAGTTCTACTGAACAATGTCATGCAGTAGACACTATTGTTATCCCATTTAATAGATGAAGGCATTGAGACACAGGGCTTTAAGAAATGAACTTCAGGTTGGCAGATTTAGGTAGCAATGTCAAAATTGACCCAGAGTATGTGTTTCTATAGCTTATTTATAAGCTCACTTCTCAGTAGACATGATCTAGAAGTTAGATCTGGTATATGGGAATGTGGATGGGCTGTTAGCAGGACTTTGGTCCTTTACCTTGAAGGCCAACTCCACCTGAAAAACTGCCATTTATTTCATTTGAGATGCTGCATAGAAAATGAGGCAAAATCTTTCATGCTGAAAGGCAAATATTGTAATCATCTGCATGACTTACTTCTTTATTCCGGTAATATGAAAATTGTCAATTATAGATGAATTATGGATGCTACACATACCTGTAATTTTCTGCTGCAGTTTTGTAAACACGTGCAGCTGCCTTTAATTTTATTTTACCCATCATGTAGTTTGTTAACACACACCTGCAGTTACCTTCAAATATAGAAACTAATGAAGCTGATTTTCAGTTTTCACCAATTGTCCCATACAGCTCTCTATTTAATTACTACACTCAGGTTGAGATATCAGTTAAAAGCAGATGCATCCCAAGAAGGATCCTAGTGATTATCCTTTACGAATATACTCAAATTTCCATCTCAGCCATTGGCTTAAATCATTGCTTTATCAGCCTAAGCCCAGGCATTTTGGAAAAAGGAAAAATTGTAGAATTGATTTTTCTGCCATTGTTAAGTCAGCAAAGGCTCCCTCAGCATTAAAAAAAAAAAATGGATTTGGGAGATCACATTGGAGGCACCTTAACATCAGAGGCATGGCCAGTGCTGGTGAATTCTTGCTGCTCCACCATGACCTTGGCAAAGGTCAACTGAGTCCTCACCTGAGACATGAGGTAGCTCAACACAAGATGGGCAGAAAGTCTTGTTTTAAACCTTCTTCTTCTCCCTCCCCCGCTTATTAATATTAATGGACTGGGATGTTTCTCATTGTTTCTTCTCCTCACTGTCATGTCTTTAAGAATACTTTGTATGCTTTTTTCCTGCAAAAACTTACTCTTACCTTTTCAGTTTTATTTTTTAAAACAGGACCTCCAGTAAAATGACAGTTATAACTATAATGGATTTTTTTAGAGTATTGATCATATGTCAAACTTTCTATCAAACATTTTACACCAATTATTTCATGGAGTTGCCAACACAACCTGAACATGACGGCTCGTCTAGTAAATGAGGCCTCTGTGATTTCAAACCTGGGCGGCTGGCCCTCCTTCAAAGTCTGTCATCCATATCAGGATGCCAGACAGACTTGTTCCTGGTACAGATATGCTCTTTAACATCCTCCCCTGTTTAACAACATTTCCTGTGTAGCTATACCTGTTATACAAGCTGACAAATGTTTTATGATGCTACAGTAGTTCCATTGCCTTACTCACTTCTACATTTAGGCTGTTGTTATTTAATGTATGGAAGTTCTCCATGTGAGAGTTCAAGCTATATTGGCAAAGCTATTCCTAAGTGGCTTTTGGCAAGATAATTTTTTTTTTGTATTTTCCTGTTCTTTGTACACAAGGACATTTAATCGGGATGAGACATAGAGCTTATTTCCTCTTTTCTACACCAAAACTTGTAATCTTATGTCTCATTGCTACAAAGTCTTATATGCTACTAGATTCTAATTAGTAATAAATGGTTTATGTGAGAAGCTAATCCATATTAATGAAGTACCTATAAATATTGTTTATTGGAGTCTTACTGTAAGATAGGCTCTGTGCTAAATCCTTTGTAAACATTATCTTTCAAAGCCAACTATGATGGTTTTATGATCTTAATTTGTAAATTAGAAAGCTGAGGCACAGAAAGATTAAGCCATTTGCAAGCAGTGAAAACAGGATTTTAAATCCATTTGTATATGGCTTTAGTCTCTGAGTTTTAATCCGCTTCTCACAGTACTATTTCTTAAAGCGTGGCTACCTGAATCAGAATCATCTAGGCTGCTTGTTGAGAATGCTCATCTGTGGAATGCTCAAAAGACCTCCTACATCAGAATCTATCCATGTAGGGTGTAGGAATCTGCACATTTTACAATTTTACCAACTCTCCTTGGAATCCCTACAACTTTTACTCATGTAAAAATCTCATGACATTTTGGAGACTCCCTTAAGAAGTAGCTACTAGTATGGTCACATTGGTACAAGTCAGTGAGAGAGACGATTTTTGGACAGACAAAAGGAAATGATGACTGCATACATCACCTCTATAAAAATATCTGACCCTGATGCTATCCATTTCATTCAGTTCCATGATTTTAGACTTGATTCTTTTAAAGAAACCTAGTTCAAACTGGAGGAAGCAAAAGAGGCAATTTATTTGTTTATATACAAAAAAAGCTAGATCCAGGTGGCTGAACACAATCATCATGAATACATATCTCTTCCTGTTTTCACTCTCCTCTCTTCTATCTGGGTTTCATTTTTAAGTAGCCACTTCTTAAGTTCCTTCAACCTTTAGGCTTATATTCTGTCAGGTTAGAATTTCCAATAGAAAGAATACATCTTTCAACACAATTTCTTCAAGAGTTCTTGGGCTCAGATTATGACTGTAACTTCTCTGAACCAAACAGAAGCCAGGGGATTCACATGCCGTCCAAGCATGACCAAACTTAGATCCTGCCACAGTCCTGAACTGGGAAGTAGAGAAAGCAAAAGAATCAGTCAGCTAGACATGATCCACATGAACTAACAGTGTGGCTTGTTCCCAAAGGAAAGTTGGGTCATAACAATACAAGTAAAATGAATGAATGTTGGTCAAGCAAATCACTCAATATTTTCCCCAATGAGTAGATAAAATGAGCTTACATTCTTTGCTCATAGTTTAGCTGTCATTTTCTCCTGAATGATCAGATATAGCATATTTTTTTAAGAAAATATTTTTATTTTTATTTTTTTAAATATTTTATTTATTTATTTTCAGAGAGAGGAGAAGGGAGGGAGAAAGAGCAATGTATGGTTGCCTCTCACATGGCCCTCATTGGGGACCTGGCCTGCAACCCAGGCATGTGCCCCGACTGGGAATCGAACCGGGACCCTTTGGTTCCCAGCCCGCGCTCAATCCACTGAGCTACACCAGCCGGGTGATTTTTTAAGAAAATATTTTTAAATGTTGCAAATTTAATGTGATCCAGTACTCTGACAGGTGTATCTCCCTACAGATCAATAGGAAACTATGCATATCTAATAGTGTTCAAATGGAATTTACTTCCCAGATGCTTCAAATTCTCTGATATGGAACCTGCTGATGGTTGGGGAAAGCAGAAAGGTCATGATTAGAAGCTTATAAGGTGGCAGATAAGGGGATGGAGAGAATGGGAACTGTGTTGGAAAAACTGAAAGATTAGGGGTAGGGATCAGGGTGTTTCTTAGATGTAAGTTGAAAAATCTCTCCTATAGATTTGAAGGGCTTTTGAATTGAGCTCACAAAGACAAGTTTATTTTTCTTAGTTTAAACCTCCAGGTGTTAGCATCATACACATTTGCAGAGGGGACTTCATAGTTGGGTAAGATTCAGATACTGGTCTGACCAATCCGTGGTGTCTTCCTTGTGGTAAGATGGCAAAGACATAGCCATTCAGGATTCTTGAGTGAGAGAAGCCTGTCATACGACTCTTCTGATTTAGTTATCAGGACAACCCTTGGTGTCAAATCTTTGCTTTTTGAAATTCCTATTGCCCCCATGTTGCTTAGATTGCTGGGTAGAAAATCCAATTTTTGTAATAATAAAGTTATACATAAACCTAGTTATGAGTCTTAGTATAGTCTTTATTTCCCTAATCACTTTAAATTTGCTTTCTGTTCTCCACCTTTGGAGACTGGTGAAAAATTTTATGCCAGGCATTTAATTAAACAGAGTAATTAATATTAGCCATTCTAATAAACAGCATCGAATTCTGAGTAACTTAATATAAAATTTTATTTCTCAGTCCTATCATAGTCTGATTGCATATTTAGCAAGTGACTTTTCCAGTGGTGGTTAAGGGCTCCTGAATGCTTCTGTCCATTTCTAAGACATCCTCAGACTCCCTGACAGCATTCTATGCATTCAGTCAGCTAATGAGCACAAAGAAAGAATGTGGCACAGCACTAGAAAGTTGTAGAGGGCTGGAAGTTGTGTACATCACTTCTGCTCGTATTCTATTGGCCAGATCTAGCTGCAAGGCCCCACCTTAACTACCAGGAAGCGTGGTAAAGATAATTTCCCTGTGTGACCCAAGAAAAGGAAATGAGTTTGGTTTGCTACAATCATTACTGGCCTTCCTTTGGCTTCCAGATTATAGTAAAATCTAGGGAACTTAGGTGCCAAATGAAGCCTTCTTAGCCTAATGTGATTGCAGCTAGCAATTCTCTCATCCTCTTAACCAAATCTATATTATTTCCTTGAGGCTCATCTCTTCTTTCATTCTCACGTGGGAATTCAGCTGAGGTAGAGACCATACTGCCCTCAGTTCACTATACTTAGGGGAGCCATCTAGCCATCTGCACAGTGTTGCTGCTACTACCCTGGGCTTTTTCCTACTCTAGAGGCCCACAAGTATCCTTTCTCTTTCTTGTCCTGGGGTTAGTTTCCACTCTGTCCTGGAACTTTTGGCATTCTCAAATAACTTCTATTTCCCTAGCCTTCCACACACATGCGCATGCACACACACACACTTCTAATATTATCTCTCCACTGTACTTGGGACATTTAGATTGACTTCTAATTTCCACCCTACATGAATCTCTGAAGGAAGGAAGTCTTGGCTAACACTGCAAAATGAAGATGGGAAAAAATACCGAGAGTAAAAAATAAAAATTATAATTCCAATAAAGTATCATGTCATAAACAAATGTTAAAACATATTGTGTATAGTGGTTATGAACATCAGGCCCATGTCTTATTGCATTTAATCATCAATCAACTCTATGAACTAGGTGACATTTCTCATTTTCAGATGTGGAAACTGAGACTTGAAGAACTTATATTAGCAGTTCCTGAACACATACATCATTAGGAGACAAGGATCCATGTACAACAGACTCCAAATTCTGAGTCATTAACAAGTATATCACACAATCATGCCTGGTTATTAGGAAGTCTATAACCATGATGGAGCCTCAGTAGAAGGCTTGCCCACCTCTGAATTATGCAAAGGTCAATAGACAGTGGTGGTACTCTAGCACTGATCAAATGTTGACTTGGTCCCAGACACATGTCAATCAATTTTTACACTCTGTCTCACTTTTTCCTGAATTAATATTAACCCTAGTTTACAGAGGAGGAAATGGAAGCTGAGTGAGGTTATCATTTGTCCAGTTATTTAAGGGCAAAGTGGACTCAAATGCTAATCCCTATAACCCAGGAGTGTCAAACTCATTTTCACCAGGGGCCACATCACCCTCTCCGTTGCCTTCAAAGGGCCAAAATAATTTTAGGACTGTATAAATGTAACTACTCCTTAACTGTAGTTACTCCATATAAAGGAGTTGAAATTACATTCGGCCCTTTGAAGACAATCATGAGGCTGATGTGGTCCCCAGTGAAAATGAGTTTGACACCCCTGCTATAACCCTACAGTCCATAATCTCTTCTGTTACCTGTTCCTTATTGAAGACCTATCACAGCATTGACCAGGTGAGAAGTCACCGTCCTTCATGATCTGTGAGAACGATAGCCACACCTTTTCTGTCTTGAGCCACTAGTTGGAAATTAATAAATCATTTTATTAATAATGAGTAAATAGAACATGTTGGGCATGTACATGATATATGAGGATTAAGTTCAATCCAAATCTGAAGAAAGTACTTACAGAAACCTTATTCCTAACTGTTTTCTTTATGTGCTACAGTATTCATTTCATGAAGTAATTTGGGGGTGTTAAATGTGAACAGCTTAATGTTATATAATTAACTGCATTGAGTTTCAGTTACAATTACTAATTGATCCAGGCCTTCTAGCTTAGTGCCTGGGAGCCATAGGGAACACAACAGTGAGGGCAGGAAGGTGGTTGCAATAATTACCGTTATCACCTTCTTTCCCCTTCAAGTACCAGGTGGTCTAAAATCCAGGGCAAGGTAGGATACAATTAGCCCAAGGTTACTGGTTCTGATTCTGGAATTCTTTTGAAGAAACTAAGCTTTGGCATAACAGGCTAGTAGATGAGGAACCTAGGTAAAGCACAAGTACGAAAAACTGGTTTACTGAGGCAGAACTGGGGGAGAGGATCTGGCATCCTGAGATAAGATCTGGAGAAAGGAGAGAGTATTAGATCAGGGGTTATTATATCTGAGCCTTTGACTTTGAAGCTTGCCCTTAATGGGAGTCTCTGGAAAGCAAGGAAGGATGGAAATCCAAAGGGAAGCTTGCAATCTGAATTTATAGGCAAGATTGCTTTAATGGTCAAAAGCATCAGGTATGAAATCTGAGAGTTTTGTTTGCTCCATCGTTTGTTTTTGCCCTCCTGGATTTTATTAAATGTGAGACTTTAGGAAATTTATGTGACTTTACTAGGCCTCAGTTTCTTCATCTGCAAAATAGAAATGGGTACTATGACTGTAGTGTCCACTAACTGAGAAAATGCATAAACATTGCTTAGCACAATGTCTTCCGTATAGTAAATCGATCCATTAATGTTAACCTGTTTTACCTGTATTATAGCCAAAAAAAAAAAAAGAAAAGAAAAAAGAAATAGTTCAGGGACCTACATTTTGAGCTAGGATGACTGACAACTAATAAACTTCAAAATGCTAAACATTATCATCTTCTTTTTTATAATAACAGCCATAGCTTATTGGCATGAATTATGTGCCAGGGAAAAAATTAAGTCCGATGCTAGCTTTAATTCGCGCCGTTGATTTGGTAGGTATCCAGGTAGATATTATTGAAGTAGATGTTAACATCCCCCTTCTATAGATGAAAAATTGAGGCACAGAGAAGTCATGTATTTCCCTGAGTGCCATACTTATTTTTAGTAAATGAGGGAGATGAGTTAGAACTCTGCTTTTTAAATTCTATCACTATTAGCTACTAAGCTTTCTGACTTTATAAACCCCGAGGCAAATGTTATCAGGTTCTTTTTACACAGTATTAACAAACTTTTATGTTGGAATGCTGGCCTAGCCTGTGTATTCAGAGTGACTTCAGAAGCAAACAGTATGGTTTTGAAAATGTGTTTAGAGCATATTCACAGAGGACCTGGAAAATTATTATTTATATTTACTTATCACATTTACTTTTTATTTATTAGCTTTTCTCTATTTTAGCATGTTCCTGAGTACACCCTGTTGAGATCCATGCTGAGGTCAATGCTCTGTGGCACGTAGAAAAGTTTGATAGGTCTATGATCTTAAATCAGAAAACTATTGCCACAAGATGTTAAAAATAACTGCAATAAAGGTGATTACCACTCTATCAAGAACATAATGGATAAGTGTTTCTTTACTGGAAACAAATTTCTCCCAACTGCTGTAGAAGAGGGGAAAAATAAAATAAACCTTGTTTGCAAGGTATATAAACGAACAGGAAAAGATATAGTTTATTTGTTCTTACATAGTTTCAAGTCTTTTGAAGCTGTCTTCCAATCAATAGAAGTGACTAAGAAATCCTATTGTCTCACCTCTCTGGTTTTATGTTTCCATTTATTTAACCAAGATAATAAAAACTCATATGTGGTTTCTTCAGTTGTTTCTAAATTGGGCAAGTATCCTTAGCTTATTTCCAAATAGCTTGTGCTGCAATTTTCATTTTAACATTATGTCATAATCACATACTAGGTGGATAGCCAGACCACACTTTGGTTTCCCTAGTAATGAAACAAGTCTCTTTGGCTTAAAGTTTTGGGTTATAACCATAAAAAAATGTGTCTTGTGTTTTGGCCTAAGGGGAGCCCCCGTAAGATCTGGGCAGCTATCACATTTTGCATCCCTTCACTCTCAGAAGCTTCCTCTCAACCTTAGCTTAAAAAGTTCCAGAGATCAATACTGTCTGTAAGAATTAGCTGAAATTAAAATCTATGATGAAGCTTCACCCAACTTCCTTATGAAATCTACTCTGAAAAGCAGCCTGAATATCAAGGTCCCCACCAAATGGCTTTGCTGGACTTCATGGTCCTGACAGCCAAGATTGATAGGAAATAGGTTCCAGATTTCAACATATCACTCACACTGGCATTCATCCTTCTTCAGTGGCTCTGCAGCATTACTGAACCTCTGCAGCATTACTGAGTGCCTTTTCCTATTTTGCATGGGCTAAGCATGGCATGGGAGTCCTTACTCTGCCAACATTGAACATGTAACACCTATAGTATAGTGAAATGGTATCTATTGCAGGTATTAATTTCAAATTCAACTTGTGTAAATTGTATATATTGCTCAAAAATTATTTAAATTTATCTTTATTGAATCTTGATGTCATGGATATTAGATAAATTGTGCGCAGATTTATGCCATGTTGGAGATAGGTATGAGGACTTATTAATCAAGAAGTCTTACAGAGTGCCCTGGCTGGTGTGGCTTAGTGTAAGGAGCACCAGCCTGTGGACCAAAGGGTCTCTGGTTCAATTCCCAGTCAGGGCACATGCCTGGGTTGCAGGCCAGGTCCGCAGTGAGGGTCACAAGAAAGGCAACCCCACATTGATGTTTCTCTCCATCTTTCTCCCTCTTTTCCCCGCTGTCTCAAAATAAATAAATAAAACCTTAAAAAAAAAAAAAGAAGTCCTACAGAGCCCATTTTCCTTGCAAGTAAAGTTTACTTTTTCTAATGAATATAAGATAAAGTCATTGGCTTGCATAGAGGGTCATGTCATATAAAAATTACACCATTAAATCATGGAATCATTAAGCTGAGATGGGCTAAATTTGAGAGTACCTCAGGAATTTGCAACCAAATTAAGTTATGTTTTTCTCTCCCATTTGCACATTCCTTCTTTCTCTTTTACAAAGTAAGCGCCTTTGATTTCATGCAATTTAAATAAATTTAACTTCAAATATGTATTTTGTATAAGGAGAAAGCATTTTGCATATAGAGGTGAGGAGAGAATCTTGTAGTTTGAATGGGGAATATCTGTGTTTTCTGTGCCTTTGAAATTCACCAAGATAGAGGCCGACTGCAGGAAGATTCCAAACACTGCAAAGGCCCTGGCTTTTACTCAATTGTCTATTCGTTCAATAAACAGTTACTGAGTACTTCCCTTACGATAAGCTATGTGCAGTTTGATGGGACAGATGAGAAGGATGTCAACTCTGATCTCAAAAAGCTCACAGTCTTGTCTGTAGGAAAAAATGGTTGGTAGACAGCAAGGAAACCACATGACTGGAAGGAATCTGGGGGAGGATTGGATAAAGGGTGACAGCAGAGAGCCTAGGGATGTTAGAAAAGCCCCTTGAGATCATAGTACTCTAGAGTGGGAGTCAGCCAACATCCCTGTAGACCAAATCTGGCCCACCACATGTTTTTGTAAATAAAGATTTACTGCAACAAAGTCACACTCACTTGTGTATCATGAGCAGCTGCTTTCACACTACAGAGCTGAATTGTTAAACAAGGCCATATGGCCCACAGAGTAGAAATTCTTTACTAGTTGACCTTTTCCAGAAAATGTCTGCCAATCTGCTGGTCTAGAGACAACAGGTGGCTCTCATAACTTTTGATTGATTAGCAGAAGAGAGGGCCATTAACGTCAGTTTTCTAATTTTGATTTCAGTAACAAGTGTTCAGTGTTCCTCAACTCTCCTCTGCATGTGTTGTCAGGTCACTCTACTCACATCAGGACTATAATATTTCCCACTTTAATCAATGAATGCTAAGTTTATTTTCTCCTTCTCCTATGGCTCAAGATTATGGACTCTATCAGTATTCTGATTTTTCAATTACCTCTATTAAGTATTTTCTAATCATTCTGTGGAAGTCCCATTAACTGTGTGTGTACCAATCTGACATAGTAAAATTCTAGAAACAAAAAGAGTATTTTAAGCCAGTACAAGAATAAAAAAAAAGGAATATAATATACTCTTGTCTCAATGATTATGTTATCTGAAAATCCTAAAGTGATTTATAGTGAGCTCTGTGTCAAGACTCAGAATGAGGAAGGACCAACTTTTTAGATAAATTTGTTTGTGAAATATTTACGTGCACTTTAGAGACACAGACAGGAGGTAATCTGTTTTGTATTGGTTCAGTTTGGGACTGAAAAAACGAAGCACACCATTAATGAGATTTTTTTAAAGCCACTTCTAAATTAATGTTGGTGAAAGACAAATACTCAAGACTTTTCATTTCTATAAACTTAATGGCTAGAGGAGAAATAAAGCTTTATTAACTTAAATAAAAGTAGTTTTCATTTCAAGGGCATGCCAATTTATTTTTCTTTCTGTGTAATCTTCTGAAGAACTACTCTTGTCTGTCTATTACTCAGCCTTTTCTGGTATGTTTGGTATGATTTTAATAAATTACTATTGACTTTGAAAAAAATAAGCAAGAAAGAACATAGAATGACTACAGCTTGACAGCGTAGTCAAACCCTTGACCTGGGATTTAGCCAACAAGCATCTTCACAGCAGTTCTGCAATATCTTCCCAAACAACCAATGGTAGATTACATAACCAGGTGGTACTCACGTTCTTAATACTAAAGTAAATGTGGAACAAAATCAGTAGCAAGTAATATAAAACATTTGCATCACCAAACATAGCTTTCACTATGGCAGACATTACTAGTCAATCCCTGCACCTTATTTCTCCACCATGCAAACTTCTAATTTTTCTTCAATTTAGTTTCCTGAGCAGCTAATATCAAGAAATAGTTTTA